>RJWM01003683.1:0-110220 GCA_004363535.1 Dasyprocta punctata | reverse complement strand
GCGAGAGAGAGGGCAGAAGCCGGGAAGCAAGCAAGAGGAAGACCCGCCTTCCCTTATACTGTATCTCAGCTCCACCCCTGGGCGGGTGTAGCAGTCACGTCATTAATCCTGGTGCTAGACAACAAACTGATCACAAGCATCAGACTCAGCCCCATCAAAAGTATGAGGACTTGGGGGTACATAGCATATCCTATACAGATGGTCTCATTACTGTTTATGCAGGGAAGATGGCCATGGTCCTGTTCATCACCCAATAAACAGATATAAAGTCAACATACAAAATCAGTAGCTTTTTTGTATACAAATAACAAATTCCCTGAAAAATAAATAATCATAAAACAAACATTTATAACAGTTGCAAAGCAATAAAATACCTAGAAATAAACTTAACCAAGATGGGAGGTTGAAAGATCTCTGCAATAAAAATTACAAACAACAAAGGCAGAAATTGAAGACATCTCAGTGGAAGATGGAAAGACCGCCCATGTTCATGGATCAGGAAAATTAAAAATTTTTAAATTGCTATAATCTTGAAAGATATTCACAGATTTAATTCAATTCTCATTTTAAAAAATGACATTCTCCACCAAACTAGGAAAAAAAGATTTAAAATTCATGTGGGATCACAAAAGACCCTGAGTACTCACAGTAATCATAAGCAAAAAGAGCAGTGTAGGAATCATCACAATATCTGACCTCAAAACACACTGCAGAGCCATAGTAACTAAAGTGGCATGGTATTGGCATAAAAACAGACATACACACAAATGAAACAAAAATGAGATCTCAGAAAAAATATCTATATAACTGTATTGGGTGATATACTATGTACCCCCAAGTCCTCATATACTTTTGAAGGGGCTGAGTCTGATGCTTGTAATTGATTTGTTGTCTAGTGCTCTGATTGATTATGTGAGTGCTGCACCTGTCCAGGGTTGGAGCCGACATACAGTGTAAATGAGGTGGGTCTTCCTCTTGCTCGCTTCTGTGCTTCTGCTCTCTCTCTCTCACCAGTGCAGCTTGCTGCTTGTAGTCACCATGAATGGCCGCCACGCCATGCCACACTGCCTTGGAGCCAACTAAGTATGGACTGAAAATCCTGAGAAACTGGAAGAATAAACCTTTTCTTTCCTAATTTTGGGTGTCAGGTATTTTGTCTGGGCAATGAGTGAAAAGTAACGAAGACAATAACCAACTGATTCTCAACAAAGATGCCAAAAAATATATTTTGGAGAAAAAAACAAATGCTTCAACAAATGGTGCTATTAAAACTAGATAGCCATATGAAGAGCATCGAAAATTGAACCCATCTCTCATCCTGATCAAAAACCAACTAAAAATTGTCAAAAACTTAAATTCGAGATTTGAAACTACTAAAAGGAAAACAAAGGAAACACTTTAAAACATTGGTGTAGTCCATGATTTTCTAGACAAAACTCCAAACACAGAGAAAACAAAACAAAAGCAAAACTTGGCAAATAGGATTACATCAAAATAAAAAGCTTCTGCACAGCAAAAGGAACAACAGAGTGAAGCAACAACATACAGAATAGAAGAAAATACTTCCCAACTATCTGTCTGATGGAGGCTTAATATTCTGAATATATAAAGATTTTGAAAATTTTAATAAAAAGCTAGTAATCCAATTTAAAAATGGGCAAATGATCTGAATAGGCACTTCTCAAAAGAAGAAATACAAGTAGCCAATGAATGCATGAAAAAATGCTTAATATCATTAGCCATCAGGAAAATGCAAACCCAAACCACAATGAGATACCATTTCATGCCAGTTAGAATGGCTGTTACCAAAGAACAAAGCAATACAGGTGTGGCAATGCAAATCTGTAATCCTAGTACTCTGGGAGGCTGAAACAGGAGGATTGGAAATTTGAGCCCAACCTGGACAATTTAGCAACTTAGCAAGACCCCATTTCAGAATTAAAAATCAAAAAGGGCTGGGGATGAGACTCACTGCTGAGAGATCCTGAGTTCAGCCCCCAGTAGTACTATCCACGTCCATGTGCAATGTGCACACACGCATGCACAAAAGAACAAAAAGAAAACCACAAATGCTGGCAAAGACATGAAAAAAAGGAACTCATACATTGGTAAGAATTAAAATTAGTACAGTTCTTATGGAAAACTGTGGGGCACCACAGAGATGACTTTCCTTGACTCTTCTTGAAAAGAGGAGCAACTATCTCCATTTTGGATAAATTTGCGCCTATCTCCATGTATTGGTATGTACAGAGCTGGCTAGGTTGTTTCTTTGTGTCTTCAGTTGGCTTTAAGCAATGTAAATTGCGCTGGCTGAGGAGCTGATGTGTAATCTCTAAGGCAAAGCACAGGTCAGCGTTACCCCACCCAGTGACTCCCCAAATACGTGGTTGAGCCAGGCAGGATGGAGAGCCATGCTCCATCCTGTTGGCTGAGACCGAGCCTTGAGAAAGAGTCTCTGACTTTCCAGGGGAAAGAGGATTGTGCATCAGAACTGAAGCACCAACTCCAAATTATTAGATACTACCTCAGTTGTGTTATGCAGATTGCTCTCTCTGCATTTCTTCCCCTCTGCTTATAGCAGAAGTGATCTCAGACCTCCTACCTAGCCCAGCTTATGATAGTGATGGCAGTCATGTACTTCCTGCCACTCTCACTGTCACTCATTCCCAAGCCACTCCCCTCATGGAGAATTAATAAAACCACAGCAGGGTTTTGGCAAGGACTTTGTTCCAGTGAACCACCATCTTGGCTGGACTTAGGACCCCTTGGCTCCTCACAATTGTATATATGTCTCAGTGTCTTTCTTCTCCCTGTGGGTTGCATTGGAAGTGGTAGATTGGAATTAGCTGATTAGAATTCCAATAACGTCTCCTTGGGATTATAATTATAAACCTTCCTGAACCATGACGAGGCTGGGAAAGGGGTCTCTATGGAAAACAATATGAAGGTTCCTCAAAACACTAAAAACTACCATGTGATCCAACTATCCCACTTTTTGGTATATATCCAAAAGAAATGAAGCTAGCATACCAAATAGGTACCCGCATTCTCATATTTATCACAGCACTATTCATAATAGGTTAAGATAAAATCAGTCTAGGTTCCCATCAACACATGAATGGGTAAGAAAATGTGGTATATATACCTATCAAGTGTTACTCAGCCATAAAGAAGAATAAAATTCTTTCATTTACAGCAAAATGGATGAACTAAAGGTCATTATTTTAGGTGAAATAAGTCAGACATGGAAAGTCAAGTATTTCACATTCTCTGTCATATGCAAAGATTTAAAAAAAAAAGTCAACCCAAAATATTAATACTGATTACTAAGGAATGGGGAGGGGCAGAGATTTAGCTCAGTGGTGTCAGCACCTGCCTGGCAAGTGTAAGGTCATGAGTTCGATCCCTGGTACCAAAAAACAAAACAAAACAAAACAAAACAAAAAAACTACCAGGAATGGGGAATCTGTAGGAAAAGGGAGGAAGGTGGGAAAAGGGTACACACTGCATGCATGTATGTATGGAAACATCATACTGAACTCAATATATACAATTAATTAGTGTTAATTGGGGAGGGTGCAGAGGGAAAGGGGATGAAAAGATGTGCTATGTACATGTGCCAGCTCCTCACAAGGAATGTAAACGTTCTATGCTGCAAACGTGAAAAAAAAAAAGGAAGATCAAGAGTAGGATGGGGGAGGGGAGAAAGGGTGAGGGGATAAAAAGGAACTAAATTATGTAGTATGGGTATAATTAATTTATTTATGTATTAGATACATAATTAATTTGATTTTGTGTTATGTGCATAGTCAATTATGTGTTTAATTATGTATTGTGTACATGTACTAATTTCCCACTAGGAATGTAAACGTTATGTACTATTAACATGTACAAATTAATAAATAAATAAATGGTCCTTAAGAGACCTATAATCAATCTGAAAGTACTCATGAGGGACAATCCTAAATCTTTCAGAGGTCTGCAAAGACATTTAAAGTCATTTCTTTGTGTACATCTTGACTCTGGGTCTTCCCTGGATTTGACCTTTGCACCAAGGGCTTTTTTTGCTGAGAATGATTTGCTTACTGCAAAGAATGACTTTAGCCCTCTATACTTCTAAATTTTCCTGGAAAATTGAGCCATTCCTTTTTCTCCAATTCTATTTTATCATTTGCAGCTAAAATAAACCAATTGGCACTTTCAACCTTCTGCCAGGAAATTTTGGCCAAGCCTAGCCATTATTTAGCTGAAGTTTCTATTTTCCATGTTAGTACAGGTGACAATATTGTTAAATATTTTGCTACAACTTGGCAAGGACACCTTTTTGCCACCCTTCAGTAACAATTTCCTCCTGATCCTTCCAGCTTTCGCTGACAGTCTTCTCAAGGTTAGTCCAGCTTTCACTAACAAATGTTCAAGACCAGTTGAACCTGAGACACCAAGTCTACAAAGGAAAAATGACCATACAATATTTAAAGATAAGAATTTGACCTATAATCTGCAGAAGCCAGCCTAGGAAGTCAACCCATTTTCTATAGTAGCCAACCCAGGAAGCTTGCAAACTACAAGCTATAGTACTCACTATATTCACAGAAAGTCATATTGCTTGTCTTGGTTTCTTTTGCATGGCTGGCACAAAATACCTGACATCCATAAGTTAGAGGAGGAAAGGTTTATTTTAACTCAGTTTGCAGAGTTTTCAGTCCATAGGCAGCTGGCTCCAAGGCACCGAACCATGGCAGAAGAGATACAGTTTAAAGCAAGGCAGGCAGAAAGCAACAAGCCTTCCTTCTTTCCCTTTTTATTCCACCCACGCTGTAAACCTACTGGTTGTTGCTACCCACACCCAGGATGAGTCTTTCCTCTCTAGTGAATCCATCACCCGTGCCCATAACTATGCTAAACCAGTCATTGGAGCAATCCTGTATCACATACCCATGATCCAGTCACTCCCAAAAGTTCCACCTATGAGGACATGAGGCTTTGAGGGGACATCTAGATATAAACCATAACACTGCTATCTGTAACAATAATCCAGGAAATCGAAGTATCGTCAGGTCCTTCTTCCTCTGAGGTTCTAGGGAAGAAGCTGTCCATGCCTCTCTTCTAGTTTCTGATGGCTCTGGCAATCATTGGCCTTCCTTGGCTTGTGGATGCCTCTTTCCAACATTTGCCTCCATCTTCACATGGCCATCTTCCTTATATGGGTATGAGAGTCTTCGTCCAAACTGCACCCTTTTTATTTTTATTTTTTGGTACAGGACTCAAACTCAAGATCTCACGCTTGCTAGGCAGGTGTCATGCTGCTGAGCTATATCTCTGGCCCCTGAACCCTTTTTAGAAGGACACTAGTCATACGGAATTTAAGGCCCACTATACTCCAACATGACTTCATCTTAATTTATTTACAACTGTGAAGACCCTATTTCTAAATAAAATCACATTCACAGGTTCCAGATGAATAGTACAGTACAGGCCAGTAAACACAGTGACAGTGCAGGCTCATTCTGTCTGCCATTACTTGTGGTTGTATAGTCATGCTTTGTGTAATATACCAAGTAATTCATTGAATTACAGCAACAAGCAATGTTCTCCTACTCTTAGGTACTTTAATTTGAAAAATGAGGCTTTAAATACTTTTCTTGATTTCTATAAAGATTTTAATGAAACTCCAAAAAACACAAAACAAAATATTGTGGCTATTTTCTCCAAATAAAAACTAGATTTTGCTCATCCATCTGCACATTTGTAAGAGAGTACAAATGCAAATCTCAAGAAATTTCACTCAGTCTATAAATTTCTAAGATGTAGACTTGGTAATGGCAGAACTCCTAGTCAAAGTGAATTTACATTTCACTGTGTTCAGTTTTACTACTACATAAAACAAAAAAGATGTCATAAGCGCTTCTGGCAGTTCAGAGAAGTATTATTGGAAAAGGAGTTGTGAGTTTGATCTCCGGTGCCGCAAAAAAAAAAATAAATAAAATAAAATAAGTACATTTATATATCAAGATATATAAAACTTACAAATTTATGGAAAAAATATATTTTAAAAATTATATACAGGGTCCAGGAAAATTATTAAGATATTATATTTTACCCACCTATATTATTTAGCTAGTCTTATCAATTACTTCTAATTACATTATTAACTAATTCTATCATTGTTTATTAACACAAGTTGTTAAATAATAGTCTATTAACCTATAGAATGGTGTTTTTTTAATAATTTAAATAATTTACATGTTTGTGTACATATATGATCTCATATTCTGCTGTTGAGAATAACAGAGATGTGAATGAAAGTCAGAACTAACTCCATTAATTTCATTATACATCATAATCATAATCATATATTCTGTTTATGAATTAGAAATTTATAGCCACTTTAAAAACACTAAATAGAAGCTAGTGGCCATTTTATTCTTATTTATTTATTTATTTGTTCATTTTGTGGCACTGGGGATCGAACTCATAGCCTCACGCCTGCCAGACAAGCACTTAAGCCACTGAGCCAAACTCCCAGCCCCAGCTTTTTTGAGGCAGGGCTGCACTATGTAGCTCAGGTTGGTCTTGTGCTCACGTTGTAGCCCAAGTCGGCTTCGAACTCACAGCACTCCTCCTACCTCAGCCTCCCGAGTGCTGGGATTAAAGGCGTGAGCCACCACGCCCAGCTTAGTGACATTTTAATAGGAAGTAGACAATATTTATTATTTTTCCTAAAATGAGAATTGACCATAATTGAAATACATATTTCATGATACGATTTAGTTAAATAAATACTATTGGATAATATATACTCGATCTGAGAGAAACCACATAAAAGTTTTATCTGTAGCTTGTACTTAATGTATCTTTTAAAAACTGGTAGTCCTAGAACTTATTCCAGGTACACTGAAAGAATCAGTGTTACTAACTTACATATATTTGCTGCTCAAAATTTTCTTCTTTCTAGTTAATAACATAGCCCTCAAGGTGATTGAGAATAGCTAAGATCTGCTAATGTTTAAATACATTTGAAAAGCTGTTTTTCTCACCAATATTTGACACTCTACAAATCAATATTTTCACCAATATTTCTCACCAACCCTCTGTTCTTCTGAACTCTCTCCCAAAGAATGCTATGTTCTTGACAAAAATCTGTAGATGAAGAAGACCAGGTCTTTCAAGAAAAATTGTCGTCACTTCCTCCAACCCATGCTATAAAATCAGAACTGAAAACATTTCAGTGTGGGTTAAATCACCCAGAGTCTGATGCTGACTTCACTGTAAGAGAAATATTCTTAGAACAGAGGAGACAGAAAGTTTAAACACTGATGTGTCTTAATCGATTGCACAACGGAACTGGCTTAGCCCGGGAGGTAGTTATTTCAAGAGCCTACCTCTGCAGCTGGACCTGGCAGAGAAGCTGCCTTTCTTACGTACAGCAGGAGAAACAACTTGGGGATGTGAATGCAGTTCCCAGTGCATTCTCAGATGGAAAATTTTTAGGAAAGAGTTCATAAGTTAATGAAGACCTGTTCAGTGATTTCTTCAAACTATTTTCTTCTTGAAGTTCACTGGTGCAGGAGAGAACAGGAGGGAGCAGCCACACTGAGCATGTGTGGTACGATGGCAGGGGTCACCAAGGGCTCCAGGGGAACAAATACAGTGACTGTGAAGGGAAGCTGCTCAGCGTTTCTCCAGGCAGTGAGAGGTGCGGATGTAGGCATGAAGAGCTAGCGATCTGGGTCTGACCAGAGCTGTGCATTTATCTAAGAAAGTAGTTTTGAGACTTTAAAGATGTGATACAGGGTGGCAAGGCACAATCAGGAATCAGTAGACAGGACTGTACAAGAAAGGAATTGTTATGACACGCTTCTACATTCTACAGTGGTACATTTTCATACATATTTTAGCACCTGGCTCAGCACACCCTCTAGGACTGGTCTGTCATAATTCTTGAAGGTTCCTTACCCGTGTCGCAGGGTACACATGCCAGACAGTGATTAAGATGATGGAGCATGGCATTTAGGCTAAGTACGAGGGCCTGGGAGGAGGGGAGATAGCTCAGGGGAAAGGTGAGAGCATCAAGGATTAAAAGTCTGGTGGGGTTGAAAAATGGTTAGAGCTGAAGGCCCTGAGGAAGTGAGCTGAACAAATGGTATTCAGACACCAGGATGATTAAAACGGAGGTTATAGAAGGTTTACTATTATTTGTAATAAGACCTAGGGTACCATTAATAGAAATATAAGGTGGCTCACATATGTAATTCTAGATTTTTCTACTAGCCACATTTTCAAAAGTAAAATGACAGGTGAAATTCATAATAATAATTTTTTACTTAACTTAGATATCTGAACTACTATTATAATGTATAATTGATATAAAATTACTAATGACATATACATGTACTACGTCTTTAAAATTCAGCATTTATTGTACACTTTAGTGCATTTCAACTTGACCTTGCCACTATTTTTGGTTTTTTTTGGTGGAAGGAGGTCAAACCCTAGGCCTCTCACATGCTAAGCATATACTCTATCACTGACCTACACCTTCTGCCCTTAATTTAGCCACACTTCAGGTGCTTAATAGCTAAATATGACTTGTGGCTGCAGTACTGAACAGCTCAGGTCTGGGGTTAACCAAGGGCATGAATGGTGGAGGTGGGCAGAGGATTGGAAGGATATTGTGTATTCAGGGTTGAATCACTCACTATACATGGGTATCGAACTTTCTCAGAACAATGACAAAACAGTGTCAGAAGAGATGGTACGCATGAGGTTAAAAATCTTTGTAAATACTTTTGCACTGTGATTACCATCCTATCATATTTTGTTTTCATAGCATACCTTTATCACTTCTAATTTAAACTCTCAAGGGTCCTCTCCATTCCGTTTTCTCAGATATTCCCAGGAACCCTCCCTTGACTTGCTATATAGCTGTCATTGTGAGATATTGTATCAGGGACTTGGCTAAGATCCCCAACTGCCTGTATAAGGGTTACGGCGAAGGATAAAATAAGAAAAAGACACAAATTTAGTAATGCATGATGGGGGGGGGTTGGAGATCAATGCCCCAGGATAGGCAAAGACCCAGATATTCCAAACCAGCCACTATTTATTGGACGTGTACAATGCAATGGGCGTATACAATGACAGGAGGGGCTAGCGGAAGATTCCAGGTTGGCAGCAGATTCAGAGGTCAATGACACTGCAGACAACAAATAATCCTGAGGTAACTCAAGTAGTGGAGAGGATCTTATGCTAAGAAGAATCTTGCTCTGGAGTGTTTTTTTCTATTTTAGTAGTTTTAATTACTCTTAGTGGGTAGGAGAGGATGGTTCATCCGGAGAGTCAATGGAAAGTCTCAAAAGTGTGATACCATAATCCCAAGCCTCCATTTATTCTTTAGAGAAGTATGCAGAATTAACCATCGTGAATCCATAGTCCTCAATAACATTATGCATATATTCTGCTTCTCTGAAGGTGTCTTTATCCTGGCATTACACTGATTTGACTTGGTACAGAATTCTCAGACCTTTGGAAGAATTCTTCATGGCTTTCTAGATTAGGCACTGCTGATAAGAAGTCTGAGATCTCTCTGTCTGTCTATCTGTGTGTGTGTGTGTCTCTCTCTTTTTTTTTTTTTTTTTTTTTTTTTTGAGGCAGGGTCTCACTACATAGTGCAGGCTGGCCTCAAACTCACGGAGATCCTCCTCCCTTAGCCTCCTGAGTGCTAAGATTACAAGTATGCACTACTATGCTTAGCTGATTATAACTCTTTTGTAGGTGATTTTTTTAAAAAACTAAAGATGTTTTTATTTAATTTAATGCATTCTGAAATTTTACAGTCATGTTACATAAGCCAGGATCCAGTCATGGAACAAAACTTGCATGAAAAAATGTATAAAGTTTATTGTTATGTAAATTTTGATATGAAGACTTACTAACTAGTAAAAAGTGTTTATCATCTCAGAGGGATAAAGAATGCAGAAATACCTGGTATAAGGAATAGTTGCCACCTCTAGGACTAGGGAGAATATTCAGGGAGGAAAAGAAATACCTTTGATCAAGGTTTACCACCTTCCATCAAGGCTATAGTGTAGTACATTGGATAATTGAGAGATCTACTGAAATGCCACAAGTTCAGACTAGATGGCAAGCATGAAGTTACCTGTGGTGGGGCCAGCAAAACTCTTGAGAAGGTACCTTGGGGATGCTAGCAAAATTTGTTAGCCGGTATACAAGCTTTCTTGGACACCACTGTTATGGTTTAGATATAAAGTGTATCCCCAAAATCTCATGTATTCAGAGATGGAGCTTCTGAAAGGTGGTTGGATCATGGGGTACTACACTTGCCAGGAATGAATCTTTTGATAAATTCATGGCTGGTGCTGTTAGGAGGAGGGGCCTGGATGGGGTATACAGTGGTGCCTTGGTTCTTGAACTTGATTTTTTCCACAGTTCTGGTTGCAAACTGAGTTGAATAAGAACCAAATAGGTTTAACAGTTAAGTTCAATGCTGACCTCATGGGGAAATTTGTCCAGTTGGGTTTGTGACCAGAATCATAGTGAGAATTAAATTCATGAACTGAGGTTCTACTCCTGTCCCCAGCTTGTCCTTTCATTCTCTGCTTCCTGGTAGCCATGAAGTCAACAGCTTTCCTTCTCTAGGTCCTCCTGCCATGATGTTTCCTCCACAGAGCCAGCCAACCATGGACTAAAACTTCTGAAACCATGAGCCAAAAGAAACCTCTCCTCCTTTAAATTGCTGGTACTCAGCATTTTGTCCTAGTAACAAGAAAGTGACTAATATAACCACTGTGAAGGAAGCTTCCTGCAGGCAAGGAAACATGCTGCCATCTAGAGAAGCAAGAAAAATGATGATAGGAATCAGGAAAGAAATTCACTTCCTCTTGCAGTGTCTTCCCCATATCATCTACTGAAAAAAGCATAAGCTTATAACAGCTATAAGAGGATAACTATTTACAGGATCTACCTCCAGGTAGCCACAGTAGGGCAAAGGCTGGTTATGGGGCTGAGGGCTGATACTGGTAATTAGCATACATGTGCATGGGATAGCCTTTTGTGTTTGTTTTTCATTCCTAAGTTAGACACCTGGCCCATTTGAATCTGAAGATTTATTACGTCTTTCAACTCTTGGAAATTTGTTTTTATGTCTTTCTTTGTGATCTATTTACCTCCATATTCTAGGTTACCTTCCTCATAAGTTATATATCTTGGATTGATCATCTATATTTCTTATCTTTTCTCATATATTTGCTTATCTTACCTAATCAAAGAGATGTCCTTAACTCTATTATACACCTTTTTTTAAAGCAATAACTTCCATTTCTCCTTCTTATCCAACCCTAGTAACCACTACTCAAATATTCACTTCTGTAGACTTTACTATCTTAGATGTCTCATGTAAGAGGATCAGGCAGTATTTGTCTTTTCTGTGTTTGACTTATTTCCCTTGCATGACGTCCTTAAAGTTTAGCCATGTTGTTTTATATTATAGAATTTTCTTCTAGGTGTAACAGTGTTCTATAGTATGTATCTTATTACATTTGCTTTATCTGTCAATAAACATGAGTTCTTTCTAAATCTAGGCTATGGTGAATAATGTAGCAATGGGGGATACAAATATCTCTTTAAGATCCTATTTTTGATAATTTTAGAGATATACTCAGAAGTAGGGTCACATGGTAGCTCTATTTTTAATTTTTTTATATTGTGACTGCACCATTTTGCATTCCCACCAATAGTGTGCCAGAGTTCTAATTTCTCCACATCCTTGCTATCACTTTTAAAAAATAGTGATGTAAGGTGGTACCTCACTGTGGTTTTGACCAGTGATTAGTGTTGAGCATTTTCTCACAGACCTGTTGGCCATTTGTGTTATGGGTTTAAAACCAGCATAGGAAACCAAGCAGCCAATTGTGAATTTAGAAGAGCCTTTATTTATTTAGCTGAGCCTGGCGGCCGAACTGCCTGTAGAGAATTGGCAGAATAGCACAGATGCCTTACAGAGGGCAGAATTTAAAGCAAAAACCACATCCTGATTAGTATAGTCACCTGTTACTCTTGGTTAAATCTAGAACAAGGAGTTCAATCTGTAACTGACTATGAACAATACAAAGAACTTGGTTTAGCTAATACATTGTTTTTAACATATGTTATATTCTTTCAGGGGCAAATTGACCTCATTGTACTTCCTCTTACTCGCTTTCCACACCCTGGGGTGATCTGGGGTTAACCTTGTGGAATTTTCCTCTGTGAACCATCACAATTTGTATATATCCAAATTTTTAATTAGGTTATTTAGTAGCTCAGAAAGCTGAGGCAAGAGGATTGCCATGAGTTTGAGGCCAACTTGTACTATATGCTCAGAGTCCAGCGTGAACTACATAGCTAGACTCTATCTCAAAAAAAATTTTTTTTGCTGAATTATTTAGTAACAATTATTTATAATTTTTCAAGAGCTATTTCTTGTTCTTTGATTATAAGTTTGTTATAGCATCTCATTAGTCTTCTAGAGATGCAATATGTTATTTTTTAAAATTTCTCTGAAGGTGATTTCTAGCATTTTTATTTGTTTCCTTCCATTCTTTGATTTACCTATTTCTTCTGGGATCGTTTATTTTCTATTACTTTACCATGCTGTTTTTATTGTATGTTTTTGGCTTTTCTACATTAGTTGGTAATATTTAATAGCTTGTTCTGTGTAAGGGGGCTGAAAGACCTCTGTCTAATGAAAACTAAAAAAAGTTTATGAGAGAAATTATAAAACACAGTAGAAGATAGACCAATCTTCCATGTTCTTGGATCAAGAGAATTAATATTGTTAAAATAACCACATAACCAAAGCAATTTACAGATTCAATATAATCCCCATCAAAATACCAATTATATTATTCACAAAACTAGAAAATTCATACAGAAGCACAAAAGACCTTTAACAGCGACAGCGTTCTTGAGGAAAGAGAGCAAAACTGGAGGCATCACAATACATGATTACATACTACAGAGCCATAGTAACCAAAATAGCATGGTGTTAGCCTAGTAACAGACAGTAAACAAATGGAACAGAATAGTGGTCACAAACCCAAACACCTAAAACCAACTGATCATGGACAAAGTTGCCAAAAAATACATTGGGGAGCTGGGCGTGGTGGCGCACGCCTTTAATCCCAGCACTCGGAAGGCTGAGGTAGGCAGAGCGTTGTGAGTTCGAGGCCAGCTTGGGCTACAACGCGGCGCAAGGCCGGCCTGAGCTACATAGTGCGACCCTGCCTCAAAAAAAAAAAAAAAAAAAACCAGGGCCGGGAGTTTGGCTCAGTGGCTTAAGCGCCTGCCCTGGCAGGCACGAGGCTGTGAGTTCAATCCCCGTTGCCGCAAAAAAAAAAAAAAAAAAAAAGTACATTGGGGAAAAAGCCTCTTCAACAAATGAATGAGAATGTTGGATATTCACATGTAAAAGACTGAAATCAGATTCTGTCTCCTAAAATGGATCAAAGCTGTTAATGAAGACCTGAAACTTTGAAATTGTTAGGAAAAAACACAGGGAAAATACTTCAAAATATAGGCCCAGGCAATCATTTTCTGAATAGGACTCCAATAGTTCAGGAAAGAAAAGAATTGACAAATAGGATTACATCAAATTAAAAAGCTTCTGAAAAGCAAAGGAAATAATCAATGAAGTGAAGCAATAACCTACAAAATATGAGAAAATTTTTGATACCCAGTGTTTGACAGAGGAGTCATATCCAGAATATATAAAGAATTCAAAAAAGATATCAACAAAAGAACAAGCAATCCAATCAATAAATGGGCAAATAATCAATAAACATTTCTCTAACAAAAAACTGGAAATGGTCAATGAATATATGAAAAATGCTCAACATCTTCAGCCATCAGAGAAATGAAAATTCAAACTACATAGATTCTACATCACTCTAAGCAGAATGGCTATTATCCAAGCAAAACAAAAAGTGGAAAATTAAAAACACTGCTGAGGATGTGGAGAAAAAGGAATCTTTATGCACAGTTGGTGGGAATGTAAAGTAATACAGCCACTATGTAAAACAGTGTGGGGGTCATTCAAAAATCTAAAAATAGAACTACCATATCATCCAGCTATATCACATCTTGGTATATACCCAAAAAATGAAGCTAGCACACAAAAGAAATAGCTGAATGCCTATCTTTATTGTAGCACTATTCATAACAGCCAAGTTATGGAATCAGCCTAGGTGCCTATCAACAGATTAAAAAATGGTATACATACCCAATGGAATTTTATTCAGCCATAGAGAAAATGAAAGGAGTCGTGTGATTTACAGGAAAATGCATGGAGCTGAAAGTCATGTTAAGTGATAAAAGCCAGACACAAAAAGACAAGTATCATGTGTTCTGTCATGTAGAAACTGGAAAGAAAGAAAGAAAGAAAGAAAGAAACAAAGAAACAAAGAAAGAAAGAAAGAAAGAAAGAAGACAAAAAGTAAAAGAAAGACCTGAAAGTAGAAGAGGGACTATTAAGGAAGGGAAGATTCATAGGGAGAATGGATATGTGATTAAAAGAGGATGTATACATGTATGAAAATGTCACAGTGAAATCCATCATTTGATACAATTAATATGAGTTAATATTTACAATTTTAAAATTTTCAAAGAGCAAAGCAATAGAAACTCTGCCTCTAGCTAAGATGGAATAATAGAAGACTCACATTCTAATCTGAAAAAAATTTTAATTTTTTTAATGAACCAAAAGTTCTCAAGATACTAGATATCTAACAACAAAGGAAAGTGATTCCTAAAAGACTAGAAAAAAGCAAGCCCTATGGATGCCAGCTTGTACCTGGAGAAATTTTTTATGCTATAGCCCAGGGAGGAGGAAATTGGAAACAACCCAAATGTCTCTCATCAGGCAAATAAATAAATAAATAGTGTCATATCTATGCATTGAAATATTATCTGCCACTTAAAGGGAATGAACTATCAATACATGTAGTGCCAAGAAATCTACAATGATGCTGAGGGGAAAAAAAAGCTGTACAAACAGGATTGCATACTACACAGTTGTATTGGGCACCACAAATTCACAATGGCTAATTTTGCGTACTTCCCTATGGGATAAAATGGAGGCTTGGGATTATCAATACCTCCTATCTGAGATTTCCCATTGACTCTTCTTACAATATAATCATCTATGCCCTCTTGAGACATCCCAGGATTGCACTCCAGGACAAGATCCTTCTCAGCATAGGATTATCCATGCCCTCTTGAGTCTGAGTCTTTTGCTGAATTGTAATTCTTTGCTAGCCCACCTATTACTGTATACATCTAATAAGTAGTGACAGCTTTGGGAGTGGAGGAGGACCCATCTGGAGACACTGACTTCCCAGCCATTGATGCACTGCTATACTTGCTCTGTCTTTTATTTTTCTCGATGTACTGTTAAGACAGACAATCGGGACTCTTGGCCGGGCTCCCAAAATAATTCCACTCATAAAAGTGTGAAGCTTTCAGACTTAAACACAGTAGCAGAAAGCAGAACAGTATTTAGGCATGAAAAGAAAAAAGATTTTTTTTAATTTTTTTTTTTTTTTTTTTTTTAAATAAAAGGAATGAGAGAGGACTGGGGATTTAGCTCAGTGGCATAAGCGCCTGCCTGGTAAGTGTGAAGTCATGTGTTCGATCCCTGGTACCAAAAAAAAAAAAAAAAAGACAGGTATGAGTACAGTCGTCTTGATTGTAGTGATGGGTATATACATATATCGATGAAACACTTGATAAATTCTGAATATGAGAGCTGGGAGTTTGGCTCAGTGGTTTAAGCGTCTGTCTGGCAGGCATGAGGTCGTGAGTTTGATCTCTGGTACCACAAAAAAAAAATGAATGAGGCAGAATAATTTAGCCAGGTGTAGTGACGCACACCTTTAACCTCAGGGCCAGTGGGCAATTAGCAAAAGATTGGATGGAAGATAAAGATGGTGGTGGAGAGGGTCAGTGAGAGACATTTTTAATTAAGGCTAAAAAAAAATCCCTGTCGGTAGGTGAAGGAAGTACTCATTTATTAGATACCTTCCTAGAAGAATGTGAGTTGAAACAGGATCAAAGGGCCTCAGTTCACATTTGGAGGAAGATTAACAAAATTACAATGACTGTAAATTGATGCAAATTGAAAACAGTAACATAGTTTGAAGTTCTGATGAAATAGAGAATTATACTATAATGCTCATGGAAAAGGGTGAGCAACATTATAGGTTGAAAAGGAGAAACCGAAAAGCCCAAATGTGTCAGTGTGGAAAGGTTCTGGTTGGAATCTGATGAAGTCCCCACCTGCAAGGCAACCAACCTTCTTCTCATTTTTTTTTTTTTTTTTTTTTTGCGGCACTGGGAATTGAACTCACAGCCTCGCGCCTGCCAGGGCAGGCGCTTAAGCCACTGAGCCTAACTCCCGGCCCTGGTTTTTTGAGGCAGGGTCGCACTATGTAGCTCAGGCCTGCCTTGCGCTCGCATTGTAGCCCAAGACGGCCTCAAACTCACAACACTCCGCCTACCTCAGCCTCCGGAGTGCTGGGATTAAAGGCGTGGGCCACCACTTCTCATTTTATTAAAGTTATTTTTTTAAGCACAAAGAACTTTTTAAAAAAAATTACTCCTACTCATATATAATAATATTTAAATTCATGCACACATCAAAATAGGAAGACAATCATCATTTACATGTCTACAATAACAATGTTCTAGCTCTAAGCTCCCTCTGCTGTCTCCAAAATAACAAATATTTCATGACTCTTCTTACTGGTTCATATATTTATGAAAGCCAAGAAAGCACAGTCGGGCAACAATAAAGGAAATCCTTTCCTGTGACAATCAGAAAGTTCAAAACTTGGAGAAAGGTGAAAAAAGCATAAGCCAACTCATGAAGCATTTTTATAGACAGAATCACATGATGTTGCCCATTGTTTCACAGCTTCTAATCTACAGATGACAATTTCATATAGCTTGACCTAATATGTAAAATTTTAATTGTCAGCAAACAGTAGGGGAGTTATGCATCTGTGTGCATACACATGTGTGCTTCAGGGATGGTTACTGTTTTTAGAAATGATTCCTATATGGAAGTCCCTGAATGCACTAGTTAACTACATGTTTCTTGACCAGAACTAACTACAGGAGCTTTCTGAGTCCAGTGCCTTTTAGAACTCTGTGTATTATAACTTGGGTTTGAAAGAAAGAAATCTGCCTACAGGCTAATAAACATATAGATACAAAATACTTCATACAGGAGATAAATGAAACAAATGTAGGAAAGCCGCATGTTTACAAGAAGAAAGCTGGAAATAAAATGCTGTTGTTAACATTTTAACTGTGAGAAGAGGAAGTAGGGTAATTTGCATAGACTTCAAACAACCTCATACTATTGAGAAAACCAGCAAATCCTGGAAAGAATTAGAAGTCAAAGCCAAAGTCAATACACTTCAAAAACCCTTGGCTATTCACAGCAACTTATAAGAAAGCATCTTCTGAGTAAGTTCGCACTTTGCAGCAAAATAAATATTAATTCTCTTGTTGGTACTTTTCCAAAAAGTTAATATTTTACAGTTCAGAATTTTAGTTTAAGTTTGCCTTTGAAGCTTGATGAATGCCTTTTGAAGTTATGTTTTCATAGTCCTAGGAATTCAGCGTAGGAATGAAAGATGCCATCAAAGATTTATTTACAATAATATTCATCCAAACCTTATTTTTTTTACAGTTACTCTTCACCAGTTACATCTTCTGTCTAGCATAATGCCTCCTATTACTAAGCTCCCAACAAATATTTTCAAAACAATTAATTACAAGAGAAAAGTTGGCAATTTCACAAGAGATGTAGAGAGTGAATACGGACCAATAAGATAATTTCAAAATAACTAAATCTCTGGAAACTCTTAAACTTAGGGAGTAAAATAATAATAAAAAACAGTTGCCATAATTAAGCATCTTCTACATATCAAAATTTACATATTTTTATCAGTTGAAGTTCAGCGCCATCTACCAAGCACTCAGAGTTTACCTAATTCCACAGGTTAAATAGTGATTATACCTAGTACGTGGCTACTATGTGAAATTCTAATCCAGATTTAATTCCAACAAAAGACTTTTCTTCAAAACACATTGCCAAGCTACAAATAAGATCACTTCCTTCAACCCAAATTGAGATTCTTTCCTAGAAGACAGTTTTGGGGATAATTAGAATTTTCTAACACAAAAGCTCTCCTACCCTCTTTTGTAGACAAAGCAATATTTTAAGCAGTGATATTTTCCAGAGTTAAAGGAAACTGGGATTTGGCTCAACTGGGAGTTGAGCCTCTAGTTGTAACAATTTGGGTAAGATTTCTGGGAGAACTAGCTCACAGAAGCTCCTGAGAAATCCATAATCTTCTTGGGGTGACATATTGGGGGACCATGTTTTCAAGGGATTTTTGTTCGTCCACATCCAGGGACATCCATCCCTCCCGCCTTAGTCACCTTCCAAGTTGCTGGGACAAATTAACCTACACCAGCAATTTGCGGAAAGGTTTGTTTTGTCTCACAGTTTATAGAGTTTTAAGTCCATAGTTTCGGCTGGCTCTCAGGCAGGGCAGCATGGCAGAGAGGACTGGAGAACAGAGGGCTGCCCACCTCATGGTGACCAGAAAGCAGCGTGGAGGTGGCAGCAGCGAAGGGAGACAGGTCACTCATGGTCACGCCCACACTGCTCCGCCTCTTCGCAGCAGACGGAATCCACCGCCTAATAGCAAGTCGGCTCCCGCGCTCCTAGAATCCCATCGCCTCTTCTCAGACCCACGAGGGAGCGCCTGAGGCTTTAGGGGTACATCTAGAACGAGACTATTAACACCTCCCAACACAAAACATCTTTTATTCCCTAAGCTTAACGCACCCTGCCCCTTCCCCTCCACCCCTTAGAATCAGAATCAGGAACGGACAGCGACATTCCAATCCCCCCGCCCCACTTCGGTCGCTCCCGGCGCCTCCAAGCCTCGCCCTCCTGTCGGTCCGAGGCTGTGGACTCGCCTTCGCTGCCGGGGGAAAGGATCTCGGTTCCCACCGCGCTCGCCCCGCCCTCCCCGCGGCTCACGGGTTTACCCGGCCGCCGCCCCTTTCTTTAGTCCCACTCAGCCCCGCCCGCACTTCTGGCTCCGCCCCCACTCTTGCCCCGCCTCCCCGCTCCTGCTCCGCTCCCCACGTGGCTACCCCGCCCCAACTGTGAGCGCTTCTGTCTCCATGACGACGCGGCGTCCCCAGCTCCAGGCTGCAGACCCGGCGATCGGCGAGCCCTGCTGGCCTTCCGTGTCCGCCCGTCGGATGACTGGCTTGAGACGGCCACAGCCGGTAAGCAGTGCTGCGGGGCCTGCGGGTCTCCCCTTCCATCCCCGCGTGCTCGATCTGTGACGTATTCAGGCCCAGCTCCCCAAACTTCCTGTCTCCTGCAGATGCAGGCTCAGTGTCCCGCGGCTGCCGAGGCGCCGCGCGAGAAGGTAGGATCCGCGCGTCTGGAGTGATCCCTCCCCCACCATGAAGTCGGGCACTGAGGGAGGCAGGTCGGCGTTTACGTGTGTGTGTGTGCACGGTGACCGGGAGGATTTGACAGGCATGTCTACACCGCAGGGCTCCGACCTGCGGATATGCACGTGCCAACTCTCTCCCACATATGCACAGTGAATATAGCCACCTTCTGTCCTGGGGCTTCCCGCTCCCTCCTTGGTCCTCTTCATGGCCCCCAGTTCTTCTAGTTATTTCTGGAAACAGTTTAATGGCTTACAGGGGCCAGCACCCACTGGCTGTAAAGACTTCACTACTTATTAAGTTGTTTGGCCGTAAAAATGTCTATGGAATTTGGCAATCTTGGGCCTTGCTTTCATCTAAAAAATGAAGAGTTCAGTCAAGTCATCTCTAGGGTCCGGTCTAAATGACTTGAAACTTCCAAAGTCAAAGTATTGTCATCTTTTGACTACTCCAACTTCTCCACACCGTGCTCCTATAGCACTTAAAATAATACACGGCATGATGATCAATTTATCACTTGGAACAGGTGAATTGTTGAAGCAGTTATACCTCAAAAGAGCTTCTGGAAGTTGCTTTTTAAAAATATATCTGAAAAAGACACCGACAATGTCCTTTGTTTCATTTTTCCAAAAACCAAATACAGCGATCCCAAAATCTAATTCGTTTTGGGTATTTTGCTAATTGAAGTTTTGTTTTGTTGTTTTTTAATCTCCACAGAGCAACGACAGACCACTGCTTCTAAGTGTTAAAGCATTTACCCGATCTGAATTTCAACACTTGTAGGGCTTCAACCACACCGCCTCCAGAATTCCAGACCTTCCTACCCAGGCCACCAATTAAGCTACAACCTCAGTGCTTTCTCCTTTCTTTGCCCTGTGGAGGTGAGGGATCCTGAGATACCCAGTCTCCTGTGTGCCCTAGGAACTCACTTCATCGGTGAGTACACTTCTGGATGATCTTGCTAGGCATAGGTAATAACAATAATGATAGGAGGAGGGGGAGGAGTTGTAGTCATTGTAATTTTAGTTGGAGATATGTGCTGTGATTATTACTATTATTTATTATAAACTATGATTTTAACCTGCGCAATAGCTCTTGCGCTATACTCTTCCCTTTTCAGTGGAATACAACAGCACATTCAAATGATCTACAGGCATCTCTAACTATGCTCTCCCTGTTACCCCCATCCTAGACACCTGCAGTAGAAGCTTCAAATTCTCTTTCTTCTCCTTCACTGCCACTGCCCAGTGACTGTCAGTTTTACTTCTCTTTTCTTTCCAAGTGCATGTCTCTCATTTTGTACATCATTATCTTTTCCCTGAACTAGAGTTTGGAAATTTTTTTTTCTACAAAGGGCCACATAACAAATCTGTTAGACATCACAGGCCATACCATCCTTGTAGAGCATTGTAGCTTGGAAGTTAATGAGCACATCTGTCTACATTCCAATAAAATTTTATTTACAAAAGTAGACAGTGAATCACACTCAGCCTGTTGGCTATAATTCTTAGCTAATCTCCCTGACTAGACCCTGACTAGTCTTTTTTGGGTTCACCCTAGAATGAATTTCTTTTCTAAAAGATCTGTTATAGTCTGTTATGTGATCTCCATTCAAAGATTTAGTTTAGTTTACATTGTCTGTGGCTAAAGCCCTAAGTATTTAGCACATGGCAACTGATGACTCATGATTTGTCCCACATACATTTGCAAGTTCACCTATTGACATTTTCTAGGAACACACAGCTGGACCACACTCTTCCTTCTATTATTAGCTGACTACTTGATCCTGACCTGGCTACCTGCCATCTTCACTGTGCATCTTGACTCATTCTTGCTTCCCATAGCTAGTTTGGGATATCCAATCATACGATATTCCAAGTTTGTGAATGTGATGCTAGTGATTTATTCAACCATAGCAGATATAATTAATCATTTGTCACTCTGTGGGCCTAGGGGCTATGTTAATTCTAGATTTTATCACATGTGTAGTCACCTTTTTCAGTTTTCAAAGACTAGGAGGCATATTAGTGTAGGTCTGTTCTGGTTTCAAGTGACCAAAAAATCAGCTTGTTTCAGGAGAGAGAGATGGAGACAGAGACAAAGACAGAGACAGACAGGGAGAGGAAAGAGATTAACTGGCCCTTGGTAAAGGATAGGTTAAGCTGAAAATAGGGATTCAAACATCAGTTGGAATTTGTATGAGAATCTCATTCTGTTTCTCTCTCTCTGCCTTACTCCCTCTTCTCCTCCCCCCTCATCTCTTCATTTCTCATTTCTGAGTCTTCTGTATATTCTGCTTTACTCACAGGTCACTTTTTCCCTAGAAGGTAGAATAATGAGTGCTGGAAAGTCTAGACTCACATTCTCTCAACTTTATAACAATTTCATTTGGAAATATCTCAGGGAAATGTTGCAATGAATGAAGCATAGGTCCCAGGCACATACACTTGTTGATCACTGTGTTAGCTTATGAATCATCATGTCCTGGGTACAGTACTACCCTTAAATCAGATTGGCTAGATCTTTTAACCAATGCAGTGGTTTTTGTATTCAAGTGAGTTGTGTCTGTCTACAAGTCAGGAGGTAGGGTTGATACCTTAATTTAGGTACTTGTAGAAAATATGGCACTTGAAGGAATTCAAGAAACCCAGAAAACAAGTCTCAAAGCTGAATTCTGAACTTGAAGATGGTTCAGTGGCAACCTGTGGACTGGATTCTCTTCCTCTGTCTTTCCAGTTGTCTCTACTGCCTGCTAAGTCTTCTTTGGGCTTAGTCCATGAGCCCAAAATAATTTGTCTGATCCTAGTAATCACTATGATCTCAATTTACCCAGTATGGAAAAATCATGATAGCCCTTTAGAGGGAAACATTTGGTATAATACTTTGAAGCTTGGCCTTTACTTTGTATGTAGGAAGCTAAAATCCGATTCCAGGCTTCTCAAAAGCATGTAGTCATTTTTGTATTCTTCAGAGCTTAGCAGACATCTGATACATAGTAGAACCTCTTCATAAGTTCTTTTGTATTTTGGATTTGCTGCTGGGCCACTTGCTCACGCTAAGTACAAACTTTAACACTAAGCTACACCCTCAGACCAAATGTTTGTTTAAATAGACATTGACTGTTGCATGAAAATTGGAGATTATCATAATTGTTTGCCCCACTAGCCACAGGAATTGTTGGATGACCTCAGGAGAGTAAACCCATGTTCTGAAAGCCAAAGAGTGCACTTGGTAAAGAATCGAAGGGATAATTAAATGATGTGATGTTAATGTTCACCATACCAACAGTGATAAATATAAAGTATGCATTTGCAGACCATTCATTCTGGGTACCATGACTCCAATTTGAAGAGGTAACCAAAAAGAGGAGAAGGAAGCTAGCCCAAGTTTAACACGCTGCTGACATGTCTAACAGAGATACAAATGGTATTGCAAATTTTAAATCATCTTTGTCTTTTTAAAAGATAATGTACTTATATTGTTCATAGTTCAAGAGGCATCAGTGAATACAAAGCAAAATACCTCTCCTTTCCTTCTTCTCTAGCCATCTCTTTATGAGTCAATGACTATTATGTTTCTTTTCTGAAAACATTTCCTCAGATATTTTCTGCATATTGGTAGTTCTGTTCCAAAATGCGCATTACCTTTACAATAGCTTTTCCTTATTTGCTCAGCTTATAGATGGTTGTTTTATCTGTTTTCTGAATTACTGCTTTTCCCATGCAGTCAGTGATCTTTGTAAAGAATTACGAGTAGTTTAGATCTTTTAAATTAATTAATTAAAAGCCTCCACAGCTAGTCAAATGTTGCTCTCAATCACTGTAAAGTCCCCTTTACATTTCCCTAAGCCATAGTCACCTCCCCCGCTTTCCCTTTAGATAAACCATCAACTTGGGTCTACTGTGTTTCTCCTTTGTGCCGGGCTCTGTGCTAAGCATGTCATCCAGGATATCCCATTTGTTCCTATGACAGTCCAAGGAAGTTAGTACCAATGTGATCCTTGTTTTTTCAAGTGAAAAAATTGAAAGTTCAAGAAATTAAGTAACTTTTCCAAACTCACCTGAGAAATGGCAGACCTGCCATGCTGAATTCAGTGTCTTATACCAGGAGCCCCAGCTCTTGAGTATTACTTCATTCTGCCTCCTGAGGAATGCAATTTAGGAAGGAAGTGAAGTGGGCATTTCCTGAATAATGATAAAGCTGGACTAAGCAGAGCCTGGGTCTTCATCAAGTGCTGGATTTTCCTTTCACTAGGTAAAAATAGGAAAAGAGTAATATACACTGGTGTTACACCCATGTAAAGGTGGACTGTTGCAGTCCACGAAGAGCTAGAAAGGAGAGAAGGGCTCTAGATATCAAGATGATGCTCTACGTATTCTGTGACTACCCATAGGATTATAGAAATCACTGAAGTGAAAATATCTAGCAAGAGATGTCATTGTAGATTTCTTTTTTAAAACCTGTTTAGTTCATTATGTAGGGACAGTTGGGGATGATGTAGGACATGGCCTGGGTGGCTGATGGTTTTGTATTTACCAAAAGTTTATTGTATGCTATGTGCTTGAGGAAGCTAGCCCTTGTGAAACTATAACGTGCACTTGCTATAACCTCCTAGCCCCTGGACCTTTTCCTCAACCCAAAAATAATCAGTGAAATTGTTGTTTTTAGTAACCAGCTTACCCCTATGGGTACAGTGGTCCTCTAATTCTTCTGCATTCGCACAGTGAATAAACTTTTGTTTCTCATTACTTTCACTTCTGACTTCCTCATTCTGCACCAGACCTGGCTTCTGTATTCTGTAAGGGGCCCTCTGGCTCTAAGCTAGCCTCACTGCACTTCCTCATTCCTCACTGCAGTGGAGGTGAGGGACCCTGAGATACCCAGGGGGAGCCAGATCTGGAAGACCCCTGGCCCTTCAAAGACCACCCTCCTGGTGCAACTATTATTGCATTTTTTGTCTTAGAGAATGAGAGTAAAATGTTTCATTTATCTTAGAGTTTGGTTTCCCACAACTGGTTTTCCTCCTAAAGATAACTTGCTTTTCTGGAAGACTTTAGCCTCTTTGTGAGCTTCTCAGAGGAGAATCAAATTAATAATACAATAATGTCTGACTTGGTCAGAGTTCCCCAGAAAGCAAAACCTAAAGCAGAAGTCTAGATCTGGAGTCCAACTTACGTAAAACCAAAGAGGTAACAGAATTGATGGCTTATTTATTTATTTGGTGACTTAAACAATTTATTTAACTGAAATGAACTTCCATTTATTTAATTGAAGTGACTTCCATTTATTTGGGTTCATCTTTTCCCCATGGTGATTTACAAGCTCTTCAGGCCAATATAAATATTTCATAAATATTTCATAAATATTTGGCCATTTGGCTATACACTTAAACAATACCTCAGCAATGTCTTTCAGCCACAAAAACACTGAAGAGTGAAGACCTGACACAATTAACTTAGTAGAACAAAAATCTGCTCCAAATATTTGTTTCTGAGGTAAAGGCACCACACACCTGTTCAATTAAGAAAACCATTCTTACAACACAGGATGATTTTTTATTTTTATGTAGGGCCTAGAACACTTAGCTGCCAATTAGGTACTGAATGGCAGAGCTACACCCCCAGGTTATGCCATGAATTCATAGGGTATAGGTTACAGCAACTCAGGCTCCTGCCAGTTGGTTCTCACGAAGTGTGCTTCTCTGGGAGGGGCAGGCTGGCGCTTTAGTGAAACTCAGGTATCTTTCTCTTTGGCTTCCTTTTTCAGATCATTTTCTTTGACACGCTTCAGGAAGCTATCACCACTCTTTGAGTGTTTAATATGCTCAATCCTCTTGGCAAGCATCTTACCCTTAACTTGCTTGTTTACAACAATGCCAGTGGCATGCTGGGGGACACTGCAGACACTTCCTGTTTTGCCATGGTAACAGTTGTGTGGCGTTCCTTTTTGCAGGGTACCCAGTCCCTTGATGGCTACAGTATCACCCTTTTTGTAGATTTGTTTGTATGTGGCCAAAGGAACAGTGCCATGTTTTCTGAAAGGCCTAGAGAACATACACAGGGTTTCTCTCTTTCTCTTTGTGTTGGTCACTGTGGCAAATTCCTGAAAGGTGGTGGTTCCAGCCAAAAAGAAGGTGGAGGCTTATTTATATATCACTGTTTTTCTGTGCAAAATCATACCGATTGTCCTATTTGCCTGAACTCCAAGATGAGATGAGGAGAAAAGGGTTCATTTCTGTAGATTTTTAAACCTAATTTAATAATTCAGAAGAAGGAGGTTTTACAATTAGGATAGAATTAATGCTAATAATTATTAAAACAAAGTACTGGGGCAGGGGATTTAGCTCAGCCGTGTAAGCACTTGCCTGGCAAGCTCGAGGTTGTGAGTTTGATCCCCAGTATCAAAAACAAACAAAACAAGTACTATACATGCTTAATAGCCTCACAAATTTCCGTTTCATTTGTATTTTAAATTGATATAGGTGTTAAGAGACTTACAAAATAAACATTTTGGGTTTTGCAGGAATTATCTAGACAAGACATACTATAAAGGTAAGAGCATTTAAACAACTTTTTACAATTCTTTGAGTCTATTTTACCATCAATTTATATGGTTTAAAAATAATTACTTTTAGTATAAAGTTACCTTTTAGCCTAGATAATTGAAATGTTCACATAAAGGCTCTTAATAAATTACAGTACTTCAAATACCTAGAACTAAAATAATAATGGTATTTTTTATTGCTCTTTCTATTTTAGGGACCCACAATCAGACATTAATGACAGATAGCTAATGTTGGACCCAAAGGGTGAATGATTTATTATTTAGAGTGTGTTTGAGCATGATTTTGTCTTGAATATTAATTAAGAAGAATTTGGAATGGTTCAATGTGATTGCATAACTTAAAAAATTACACCCCCCATTTTATGTCTTTCAAAAATTCCAAGTATTTCCTAGTTAGAAATTTATGTTGAGAATATCACTTTTGAAAAAATAGTCAGGACTTTTTCTTCTCTTTCAGAAAACATGATGATTCAGCCAAAGGGAGCAATGTCACAGTAAGATGTCTTTGGTTGTTTGCCTAATGTATCACACGCCTTTTAAGTAATTAAAACTATATAATGCAAGCATTTGTCACGTAATTAAATTTGAAAAGCCAGAAATGCCTACATTAGCACTTCAGGTTTTGCTTCAGTCAAAGCAGTTGTTACTTAATTAGAAAGATATTTAAAATGAAAAATGAATGTTATGTTTAGAGTTATAGATAATGTTGACTTCTACTTTACAGTGCTTAAACATTATGTATTCTGTATTTTACTTGTATAATTTCCATTGTTTATTCCTGTTTCTTGTCGATACTTATTTTGTTCAGAATATCTTTAACTGAATATGTACTTTAAATAGACTAGTTCCTATAACATGAATCATTTCTACTAAAGAAATGTAAACTGGTATTAAAAATTATAATACCATATCAACTTCATAGCTAAACATGAAGTACTAGTTCTATTCAAAGCTCTGATTCTAAGAATTCATTAAAGTCTCTTCCTGATATTATCATCTCCTAACTTTTTAAAAAATCCATATTATTTATTCTATGAAAAATTAGTGTGAAAGTGGGTCATGAATTCATAGGAATTATTGGCAAATTGAAAAGTTGCTTCTGTTTAAATTTATTTCATTAGGACTAGGAGTATAGCTTTTAGGGACTGGAGATATAGGTCAATAATAGAGCCCTTGCCTATCATATGCAAGGTCCTGGGTTCAATCCCTAGCACTGCAAGAAAAAGGAATTTACAGTATTTTGGTTTATTTTTGTTTGTTTTTTTGTTTTGTTTTGTTTTGTTTTGTTTTTTAGACAGGGTCTAGCTATGTCATTTAAGCTGGCCACACACTCGTGGCAATCCTCCTGTCTCAGCCTCCCAAGTGCTGGAATTACAGGCATGTGCCACCATATTTTGTTTTATTCAGAATATCATTGACTGGGAAAAATTCTCCTTTATGTGATATTTTTAACATTCATACTGTTGGAACTAAGCATGTCCACCTTAGCTTTGTTGCAACTTGTATATATTATATAAATATGACATGTATTTTTTAATCAAAGTAATGTATAATAGATCAATGACAGAAGACTTGTGTTTATTTCAATTTAAGGTTACAACCAACCAGAAAAAAGTACTGTTAAATACACTAATCTAAATATAATGATACGGATCCTATTAGTTGAAAGCATACTTAAATTTAAAAACTAAAAAAATTGTCTTTGAGGGAAATACGAAATACAATTTATATATATATATATATTTTTTTTTTTTTTTTTTTTTTTTTTTTTTTTGTGGCACAGGGGATTGAACTCACAACCTCACGCCTGTCAGATAGGCGCTTAAGTCACTGAGCCAAACTCCTGGCGAAATACAATTTATAATAATAGAAATTAATAGATCATTCGTGAGAAGATATTACTATTGTGTCTATAAGCCCAGTGTTCATGACTGTGATAAACTTGAGCAGGTGTAATCCCCATCCTGAGGTAGACAGACCCCAGGGAGAAATCATATGCAACCTAGGCAAAAATAGAAAATCAGAGTGACTATTTGTTCTCATGATCTCAGTAATTATTGCATTTGACTATCAAACTACTGTCTGTTTCTTTGTCTTTTTGAGAGAGGGTCTTGCTATGTCAGTTTGGGCTCACCTTGAGCTCACTTTGCAGCCCACGCTGGTCTTGAACTCACAGTGATCCTCCTGCCTCAGCCTCCCAAGTGCTGAGATTACAGGCATGAGCCACCACACCCAACTCTCAAACTACTTTTTGTAAAGGAAAAATGATCACATTCCCTTGAACTGACTTGCAGAGAAAAGCAAAGGTGGTTAATATAGCTTGTAAGTTTCACAGATGTTTGATTTTGTCGTCTCAGATGCTTAGCTGTAGTTGGAGGTAAATAGGGCTGGCCTTTGAGTACATCCATCAGTAGGGCTTGGTAACACACTTCTGAAATCCCAGCATTGAAGGAGGCTGAGGTGGGAGGATGGCGAGCTCGTGTCCCACCTGGGCAACTTAGCAAGATCACATAGGGAGATTTGCTTGCAACAGAGGGTAACTGATCTGCGAAACTGATGCATTTCTCCCTGTAGTTTCTATTCTACCTTCTACCCCAGGGCTGCTCCATTGTCTTAACAAGTAGGATTTGTCAAAAAGTCCTCTCTAGGTCACATGAGGGAAAACTAGAAGTTTTTTGTCTTTCTTTGCCTTGATCTTCTGATTCTTCACTCCAGACTCAGCCACAGAAAAAATAACTAAAGCAAATCTGCAGCACTCAACTCAGACTCAACTTGAAAGAATTGTTTCTGTAGTTTTTGTTATATAATCATATGCTTTCTCATCTTTTCTAAATTGAATGATAAGTTATTTTTTATTCTCACTTCTGTACTTTAAGTAAATGCCTCTTTGGACAGAGACCAAGATTGGCAAGCAAACTTTATTCTTCACCAACACAAGTCTCTCTAAGTGTAGCTAAACCGATCTCAGAAAAGTAAGTTTAATTAATTTTGTTTTGGAGGTCATGTGTGAGCAAGCTAGATCAACTTATTTTTAAAATATAAGCCTTCTGAAAAAAACAATATAAATTTGGGAACATTTTCTAAAATGCCAAGTGCTTCTTATATACTAACGAAAAACTTAGCACATCAACTTTCCAACATAAATGTGTTTCAGTGGGATGTCTAACTTAACTAACTCTTCAGCTTTAATAAGTACTAAATTAAATATATTTTGTTTCCAACAATAATATGAAATAAAAATTTGAATCTTTCCTTAGTTGTAACTGTACTTAAGTTAATGAAAATTGATCTTTTAGCATATAAAAATAATGTTTTAAATGGTTAGAAACCTTTTTGTCATATACATTACCTTCTCAAATGCAAGTCAACAGTTGAAGTTGACTAAGTTCAGTTTTAGTTTAACTTTAGTTGAAGAGATTAAAATATTATTCTTTGAAACTGTGTATGAGAAAGATTTCAGGGAGTGAACAAAAAAGGAAATTTATACTTTATTGTTAAAATCATGATTTGGTCAGTTCTCATGTAGACTCTGTGTGTGTGTGTGTGTGTGTGTGTGTGTGTGTTGTATTTGGCATGATCACGACCTCAAGTAGTAACATTCCATTTGTATTCCAGTCATTGAGTGTGTTGATTACCTCCACGAGTGTAAATGTATTTCTAATTATTGAAACACCCAGAACTATACTAGGTATACTAGCTTTTTTTGTTGTTGCTGAGACAGAATACTTAACACCTACCATTTAAAGAAGGACAGATCTAAGATGCTCACGGTTTCAGTTCATGATCAGCTGGCTCTGAAACAGAGTCCATAGCTGAAGGGAGTTAGAGAGCAAAGCCTCTTAGTTCATGGCAGCCAGGAGGCAGAGCAGGGGAGGTGGGCAGAGCAGAAGGGGCAGGCAAGGGACCGGACACAGGCCCCAAGGCCAAGCCTCCCTGACTCACCCAGACATACTTAGAAGTGAAGTGTGCGCCACCAATTCCCTAGGAAGATCTCAGCCAAGCCAGTTGAAACTGCACTCTAACTATCATATTAGGTAAATTCCCTTATTTAACTACTGTATTTCATAGATTCTTAGGTATACATTTTTTTCATATTTGAACATCTCTTGAATATCTTACACATATATCATGAATATCTTACACATATTGAGCAGTGTTTTTCTTTCTTGGTGATAGATAAAAGAATGATAAATCCTGTAATAAACATATGGTATCCTAGAGTCAATGAAACATTGTAAGTCAGGGGGAAAAAGCACCAGAATTCTTTTTTACTTAGATTAGATATTAGAGTTTATAAGTTCTGGTAATCACTTGTATGGTGATCTCTGACATGACAGGAATATCACTACTGCAGAAATCAAATATTGCAGTGAGTTCTTCTTACATGTAGGGTTTCTTCTTGGATGATTTCTCACACAATTAGCAAAATCAAAGGAACAGAGGCAATGATTTAGTTGAGAATACTAAGGAAGTAAAAGTTCCACTTCCTCCCATACTAAGGAACATGAAAAGGGGGTTGATTTATTTGCTGCATCAGAACCCAAGGCCAGTAACTTAACTACTAATGCTCTTGATTCATATATCAACAGTAAAAAAATAGAACAACTGTACTGTTGAAGAAAAAACAATACTTTATATCTTTTTATATCTCTGCATGCTAATGAGGAGTTAAATCCTTAGAAAACTTTGCAAAGGACACATATTAGAAGATTCTCAAGATCTCAAAAAAGAAACATGGAGTTATTTTTTCACAAATATAGGTGCTCACCTCTAAGAATAGATTGCACTATACAAGAATCCCTTGTCTCAATGTGTTAGCTGTAGGCGTGAAAGCTAAAAGAGAAAGTTAACCCATTTTTAGTTCAGTTGTAGGGTTAATATTAGTGTTGAACTTTCTATAGGTGAAAAATTTAGAAATGACAGAAATCTACTTACAAACTAAAAAAACCACAAAACTTCAAGACTAATTCCTAAATAGTTTTAGTGTCATGCCACAATGATGTACCAAAGGCATTTATATAACTGGTTTCTGTATACTTTATATTAAGAAACTCTGAAAAGATTCTAGGATTTTTTACACATTAACAAATACTAGGTAAAAATAGAATTTTAATCATCCACAGAATTATTTACAATGCTTTCCTACAATGACACTATATTTTGACTATTTAGGTTTACTAGTGGTGTGTTACACTAAATATGGTATGTGTTCATGAACCCATATAAACCATTAACCAGAATTATGACCTAGGAAAGATTTTTTTCACTGTTTACTTTAACATTTAGGAAGGAAGTCTCTTCAAAGAAGATTGAAAATAAAGTCTCTTTCAACAATACTAAAAAGAGAGTAACTTCAAGGAGTATTGAAAAGAAGGATATCTTAAATCTGCAGCCTAACCTATGGTCATCTTACTTGAAAGAAAGTACAGGTACTAGCATTTGTCATTTTGAATTAATAGCAGCTTCTAATAAAACACTTTTTCCATGACCTCTGGGAATTGAGAACACTGTAAGTCTGAGAGAGATCATGGGAATCAAAAAACTTCTATCTCAGGTACTGAGTGATTCTCATATGCAATCAGATATGGGATCTGTGATATAAGTTATCTAAGATGATAACTATAGGGTATTAAGTCCTAGAATGAATTAAAAATACCTATGAAAGCATTCATATGTTCTATTTACTTAACAATGGTTAAAAGCCAGTGTTCCAAACACTAATTTAGAAGCTGTAGATACAATAGTTAGCAAAACAAGCAAAATCCTTATCCCTTATGAAGTTCATATTCTGGTAGGAGACAGGCAACTATTAAAAATAAATAACATAATTGCCAACCAACCAATGAATGGATCAGGAGAATGGGTACATTGAACTTTTTTTTTTTTTTTTTTTTTTTTTTTTGCAGCACCAGGGATCAAACTCACAACCTTGCACCTGCCAGGCAGGTGCTTAAGCCACTGAGCCAAACTCCCAGCCCTGGTTTTTTGAGGCAGGGTTGCACTATGTAGCTCAGGCCAGCCTTGCACTTGCGTTGTAGCCCAAGCCAGCCTCGAACTCACAACACTCCTCCTACCTCAGCCTCCCAAGTGCTGGGATTAAAGGCATGTGCCACCACACCCGGCTACTGACCATAATAAAAGAATGAAATCTTACTGCTTGCAACAACCTGGATAGAACTGGAGATCTTTATATTAAGTGAAATAAGCCAAGCGCAGAAAGATAAATAAAGCAGAATCTCACAAGTGGAATATAAAAAGTTGATCCATAGAAGTGATAGAATGTAGTGAATAGAATATAAAAAGTTGATCCATAGAAGTGATAGAATGTAGTGAATAGAGTAATGCTACCAGAGGCTGGGGGAGAGTAGGGAAGAAGGGGGGCTAGGGAAAGATTCATCAGCATATACTAAGTTATAGGTAGTATAAGAAGTTCTGGTATGTTAGTATACTATGAAGTGATTACAGATAATGATAATATACTAATGTTTCAGTACATGTGCTGTCTAGCAAGCACAATGTAGTAATATTGCAAAAAGCTAGAAGAAAGGAGTCTGAATATTTTCAACATAAAGAAATGATAGCACCAGGAAGCAAGCCCAGTCTGGGAGCCAGCACCATATGTGGGCTGCCATCAGACCAGGAACAGCCAGATCCCAGCCTCTCCCCATGAGTCAGCACCATTCGCAGACTGGTGGGTAAAGAGAACAAGGCCACACCAAGAAGCAAGCCCAGTCTGGGAACCAGCACCATGTGCGGGCCACAGCTGGACTGGGAACAGCCAGACTTCGGCCCATTCCAGTGCATGGGGTGGTAAACAAGAAGTACCAATCTCCTCCAGCCCCCCACAGGCAACTGGTTTATCCAGAGAAACACAGGTTGTGATGATAGCTATCAAGGTGAAATGTAATTGGATACCTGTGGTGCTTTGGTTTTTCACTAACATTGCAGGTCTAGGACCAGTGGTCTGATCATAGGTTCAGAGGATAGCAATACACAGTGTGGCATCTAGGGGGGGTCTCCTTCGGAGGGCTGCAACCATTTTTGATTCCCTGTGATCTTGTTTTGAAGTCCTATATCGTTTCCATTGTTTTGCTGGGTTGGGTTGTATTCTTTTTTTGTTTGTTTGTTTATGTTAAATTTGATGGCAGAGGCAGTTATTTCAAACATAGTAAGATATATTATGGTAAGGGCCGGGAGTTTGGCTCAGTGGCTTAAGCGCCTGCCCTGGCAGGCGCAAGGCTGTGAGTTCAATCCCCGGTGCTGCAAAAAAAAAAAAAAAAAAAAAAAAAATATATATATATATATATATTATGGTAGCAATTTTGAATTTACTATTGGCTTGTTTTGAAGTCCTTTATTGAATTCATTGTTTTGTTTTTATTGTTTCTATTTTATTCTGTTCTGTTTGATTTTTACTGTGTCTGAAGTTACCTGCAGCTATTTTGAAGACATCAAAAGGCATTATGGTAATTATCATTGATTTCATAATGTTTTGAAGTCCTGTATCTCTTACACTGGTTTGATTCTGTTTTATCCTCTTTAAAGTAAAATAAAAAAGAAATGATAAATGTTTAACCTTATTTAAGCATTCTACAGTGTACACATGTGTCAACCACATGATGCCTATATATATGTGGAATTTTTATGTGGCAGTTTAAGACAAATTTTAATCACAAAAACACACAAACAGGAAAGATAATTTCAAGTTGTCATAGGTGCTACAGTTAAATGGTGTCAGGGAAAGACTTTTCAGTTTAGGAATCAGAAAACTTCTCTGTATTGCTAAGTATTTCTGAATTGAATGAGACAGTTCCTGTGACATCACAGATGTCCTTAATTCCTTATTATGACCTCCTCTGATGTCATCAGTGTGGTGAATCAGGCACAGACTGGGTCCACATTAGAAGTGGTTGAGCTATGGAGACTGTAAATGAGACAGAAGCAGGTAGATGGATGATTTGAATAACTCAGGTGTCACACTTCTGGAAGGACTTCATGTCAATTTCAGGGTAGCATTTATGTCTTAGAGTCAGAAGTCTTATTTTTTGTCTGTGTTTTTCCTAACCTAGTCTTATCTGGAGCTTTCCTGAATTTTCTTATTTTCTTCTAACACTAGTGCCTTTACATTATTTAAAATAGCTCACAGCCATGTTCCCACCAAAGAGGGCTTCTCTTCTGACTTCCCAGGCACTCAAACTCTTGCGAGAAAGAGATGCGTGTATCTCAAATTCAGTCTGGAACTACAGAAGTCTCTATAAAGACAAAAAAGTCAGCAGTCTCACAAGTATTTCCCAAAGAGATGATTTTAGGAGACACATTATAAACATTTTTAAAAGTTACTTTATAGTTGAATATTTATTTTATTCTGTATTTTAAAATAATTATAGGATATCGTTAACAATAGGACTCTGGAGCCACACTAACTCCTAGAATCTACCACTTAACCAGCTGCATGAAGTTGAGCATGTAGCTCTCTGTACTCTAATTTCTTCATCAGTAAATAGAAATACAAACAGTATGGTCTCACTGCAGATATTGGGAGAATTAAGTGAGTTAATATATGCAGTGCTCAGAGGAATGGTGTTGATCATTCTGATGTTTTGTTTTATTAATTATCCGTGAGATTTATGGATGCTAATAGGATCTGGTCAAATTTAACTTCTCGGTTTTTCATTGTTTATTAATTAAATTATGTGTGTCCTGTTTTAGGTGAAGGGGGCAAAGATGCAGTCATTGCAAAGCAGGAGAAAATTGATGACTATTGCCTTCAAGATACTGATAAATTGTCAGAGTCAATGGATGATGATGAAGGTGATAACAGTGATGAAGACAGTAACCCTAAAAAGTGTACTCGAGCCCCATTAGAGTTAATGGCAGAAGTGAGTTTTTTGGTACACTCTAATTTTAAAAGCTTAAAAATATTGAAATAACTATATAGTATTAAGCTGATTAACAAATTAGTCTATATTATTCATTAAAGATTTAAAAATTAGTAAAATGATCCCTGCCCACATGCAGATGCTCAGTTGGCTACTCATCTTTGTTACTACTGCTAGCTACCAAGTTAGCGGTGAAAGAAATTCTGGAATTGTAAAGCAATATTCTAGTGAGGCACAGGCAAGAGTAAGAAAAGTTTGGGCATAAAATCCTTGAGGGAACTGCTTAAGGAACGCATTCTATGTTCTGGGCACCATGTTGGTTGCTGGGAATACAGAGATAAATAAGAGACTTGTTCTGTCTTTGAGAACAGCACATAGAGAAATAATTAAAATAAAATGAAATGCTCATTAGTAAAAATGCTTATGAAGTTATCTAGGAATAGGAGGATTTAAGTGGCTGAGAAAAGAAGCAGGAGGAAAAAGAAAGATTTTTAGATAAAGACATAAATACTGTAGAATCTTAGAAACTTTGAAGGAGGACAGGAGTGTAGGCATTCAACTGGCAGGCAAGATCTAAAAACTGTAGGGGCTAAGGAGATAGCTCAGTGGTGCAAGCACCTGTCTGGCAAGCGTGAGATCATGAGTTTGATCCCTAGTACCAAAAAAAAAAAATTTAAAAACTGTAAATGCTAGCTGTATAGTCTACTGATCACATTCTGTGACCACAATCAAAAAAACTAGGCATTAATAATAGCAAAATACAATTATAAATTAAAACCACTTAAAAAGAAAAGACATTTGAATTAAAAAGAAAAATTAAAACTAAACTATTTGAAAATAATGGTAAGCACAGCACTAAATATTAAAAGTTTTTAAAAGAGCTTAAAGGTTTAAGGGGTTCAGTAATGATAATTATGATTCTGATGACTCAAGCAAAGATGTGTGTAAATGCACTAAGTATTCATGCCAGAAACTGTAAAAATAATAAACATAAATACAAAAAAAAAGAGCTGAAGAAACAAGTTAATAACTCAAAGTAAAAACCAAGTTATTATATCAAGAACTAGAATGAAATTGAAAGGGAAGCAATACTCCCAAATTCATTCCTGGAAGCAAGCAGACTGCAGCAAATCATCAAAAAGATTGTGCGCCATGATCAAGTGGGGTTCATCCAGGGATGCAGGGATGGTTCAACATACATAAATCCATAAATGTAACACATCATATTAACAGAGCTAAGGATAAAAATCATATGACTATCTCAACAGATGCAGAAAAAGCTTTTGACAAAGTCCAGCACCTATTCATGATTAAAAAAACTACAGAAAATTGGAATAGATGATCTCTATCTCAACCTGATAAAAGCTATCTATGACAAATCAATAGCCAACATCATACTAAATGGACAAAAACTGAAAGCTTTCACTCTAAAATCAGGAACAAGACAAGAATGTCCACCACCTCCACTCTTATTTAACATACTCCTGGAAACTTTAACCAGAGCAATTAGACAAGCAAAAGAAATAAAAGGAATAAAGATATGGAAGAAAGAAGTTAAACTAGCATTATTTGCAGATGACATGATACTCTACTTAGAAGATCCCCAAAATTCCACCAAAAGACTTCTAGATTTAATAAGCAGATTTAGTAATGTAGCTGGTTACAAAGTCAATACTCAAAAATCAATAGCCTTCTTGTACACAAATAACAACCTCACTGAGAAAGAAATCAGGAAACAATACCTTTAGAATAGCATCAACAAAATGAAATACTTAGGAATCAATCTAATGAAAGATGTAAAAGACCTCTATTCTGAAAACTGTAGTAGTCTGAAAAAGGAGTTGAAGAGGATATTAGAAAATGGAGAGATATCCCATGCTCCTGGGTAAGAAGTATCAATATAGTGAAAATGGCCATACTTCCAAAACTGTTATACAGATTCAATACAATCCCAATCAAAATTCCAATAGCATACCTCACAGAATTAGAGAAAACAGTCCTAATACTCATCTGGAACCAGGAGAGACCTAGAATAGCAAAGGCAATCCTGGGCAACAAAGACAAGACAGGAGGCACTATAAAGTCACTGTGATAAAAACAGTGTGGTACTGGCGGAAAAAAAAAAAAAAAAAAAAAAAAAAAAAAAAAAAAAACCCAGACTCAAGGATCAATGGAATAGATTAGAAGATGCAGAAGCAACTGCAGACACACTAAGCAAACACACTAAGTTACCTTATCTTTGACAAAGGTTCCAAACACGTTCATTGGAAGAAAAATAGCCTCTTTAATAAATGGTGTTGGAAAAACTTGCTTTCTACATGCTAAGGATTAAAACTGGACCCATCTCTTTCACCATGTACCAAGTTAAAGTCTGAATGAATTAAAGATCTCAACATTAAAACAGAAACATTAAATCTGCTGAAAGACAGAGTAGGTAAAACTCTTGAAGACATAGGTGTAGGTAAAGACTTTAGGAATAAAAGCCAGATTGCTCAGGAACTATCGCAAAGAATCAACAAATGGGATCTCGTCCCACTGAAAAGCTTTTGCACAGCAAGAGAAACCACCAACAGAGTGAAGGGACAACCCACAATGTTGGAGAAAATGTTTGCCAGCTGTCCCTCAGATAAAGGATTATTATCAAGAATGTATAAAGAACTTTAAAAAATCAGTCCTCAGCCAGGCGTGGTGGTACATGCCTTCAATCCCAGCACTCGGGAGGCTGAAGTAGGTGGAGCGTTGTGAGTTCGAGGCTGGCTTGGGCTTCAAGGTGAGCAAGGCCAGCCTGAACTACATAGTAGTATGACCCTGCCTCAAAAAAAATAGGGCCGGGAGTTTGGCTCAGTGGTTTAAGCACCTGCTTGGCAGGTGGGAGGTTGCGAGTTCGATCTCTGGTACCGACAAAAACAAACAAACAAAAAAAATCAGTCCTCCAAGATTAAAGACCCAATCCAAAAATGGGCATCTGAGATAAACACATACTTCTCAGATGAAGGAAGTTCAAACAACAAATAAATACATGAAAAAATGTTTGACAGCACTGGTCATTCGAGAGATGCAAATTAAAACAACACTGAGATTCCACCTCACTCCAGAAAGAATGGCTAGTATTAAGAAGTCAACCAATCACAAATGCTGGAGGGGCTGTAGAGAAAAAGGAACCCTTCTCCACTGTTGGTAGCAATGCAGACTGGTACAACCACTGTGGAAGTCAGTGTGGAGATTCCTCAAAAAGCTAGGATTGGAGGTCCCATTTGACCCAGCTATTCCCCTTCTGGGTATCTTCCCAAAAGAACTAAAAACATCATACCACAGTAATATATGTGCACCTATGTTTATAGCTGCACAGTTCATAACAGCCAGATTTTGAAAACAACCTAAATGCTCCTCGACTGAGGAATGGACCAAAAAGATGTGGCATTTCTATATAATGGAATACTACTCAACTATAAAGAATGTTAAACTAAACACTTTCATACTTAAAATGGATGCACCTTGAAAATATGCTTATCAGTGAAATAAATAAGTCACACATATGTAACCATCGTATTGGTGCACTTGTGTGATAAACTAAGAAAATCTATGTATGTGTATAAAAAATTAGTTAAGATAGTTAAAGAAAAAGAATTTTGAGTGAAAAGTAGTTTTCACAGGGTCATTTTCAGATTTCATTTTTACTGTGAATTGTTCTTTTGAAACTAATATAGCATTCATAACATTTGTGTTTCTTACCAATATTTTTCTAATATCCTATACATTAGAAATTAATGTCCTATACATTAGAATTTCTTTTTTAAAAAAATTTTTTTAAAAAGAAAGAAAAAAAGAACTAGATATTTGAAAACATGCATAAACTAATAGATACCATGATTAAAATGGAATAAAACCACAAATAGGAATGAAAATTCAAATGTTTAAGATTAGACAAGATGTAGCCAGGCATGGTGGTGCATGCCTTTAATCCCAGCACTCAGGAGGCTGAAGCAAGAGGGTCGTTGTGAGTTCAAGACCATCCTGGGCTACAAAGTAAGTTCAAGACCAGCCTGAACCGCATAGTGAGACCCTGTCTCCAAACATAGGGCTGGGGATTTAGCTCAATGGTGTAAGTGCCTGCCTGGCAGGTGTGAGGTTGTGAGTTCAATCCCCAGTACCAAAAAAAAAAAAAAGATTAGACAAGATGAAAATTTTGAAATGTAAGAATTTTATTATGTTCATTAAGAGCATTATTAATATTTAAGTACATGAGATATTTTAATGTAATTATGGTTTATACAAAACTCTCTAGAAGACTGTAATTTACATTAGAAAAATACTGTTTTCAAAAATTTAAAGGACAAACTGAGAGAAGTGGTAGAGAACTACTTAAAATGGTACCTGGGTATTTGTCACACATCTGGAAATGTGTGAGAAATGTCTTTGTGTATTGGTCAATGCTGCTATCTTTTGCAGAATAAGTCTGGTACCTGTGTGCGGTTCAGAATATGCCAAACACAAACAAGAACAACCATCAGAATAAAGGGCTCTATGTTTTTTTTAAATCAGTCTGAATAGATCATAATATGAGATTAGTTTAGGAAACTGTTGCCTAAGTAAAGATTATAAAAGAATATTTAATGCTGGACTGGGAGTATAAACCTAGTGATAGTGTATGCATGCTTAGCATGCTTAGGATTCATTCAGTCCCTAGCACCCTTCCTCCAAATAAAAGAATATTTAATGACATGGAGAGAAGGTGATCAGAACATGTAGTTTATTTATTTAAAAATTAATGCATAACCCTGATTTTTGTAAATATGTATGTATTCATTTACAGGAAAAAAATTTTAAAGGTTACATTAAAATGTTAGATATCTCTTGATGGTAGAAATATAGCTGCTTTTAATTGGGGACAGAATGCGTTTATTTAGTCTTTTAATTTCCTGTATTAAAAATACATATTGCTTTGTAACAATAAAAATACAATAAAATGTATAAACAGGATGATATTTTAAAAAGATATAGATGTAATATTGAAAAATATTGAATGTGCATTTACTTTTTCAACTAATACTGTCAAGTTATTATGAACTAAGTTCCTAGATAAAACCTGAATGTAAACCAAAGGAATCTTCAAATACCGATGTTATCACTGCCTGTGACAATTCAATCAGCCAACACATTCTCAAGTTGTCCAGTTGTACATGTAGAGTGTGACTACAGCAAAGCAGGGGTGTTGGGATTATCCCAAGTGCATTGCCATCAGAGGTCCTGGAATATCACTGATTGACTGGTTTATTATAGACTCACTTTTGGAAAAACATGTTTAAACGTTAAAGCAAAATACAAGGACTGATAAGAATGGGTATGTACTTAAATAACAAAAATGTATTACAGTGAGAGACACACTGCCACTAATTCCCCTCAAAACACTTTCCCTCACTTCAAACACAAGTATCCCATCATTCTGGCTGCTTTGTGAAGCAGTTCTGGAAGTCCTCTTTCATGATGTCTTTACAAGGTATGATTAAAAAATACAGTAAATGTTGCTACCAACTGCCATCCAGTGGAAAAGCAGGCTCATAAAAACATTACAGGGTGTCTTCATCCACCTTAGTCACAGGATCTGTCACCGTGTGACTTTTGGCTCTTCTCCAAAGTGAAAATGACCATGTCCATGAAAGGGAGCTGTTTTGAATTGATTCAAGACATCAAGGTGGCCATGACAGTGCAACCAATGACACTCACAAAAGAGAACTTCCAGAGCTGCTTCAGAAAGTGGCCAGAACAATGGGTAAGTGTATTTGAGGTCAGCAGAGGTGGATATTTTGAAGGGAATTAATGGCAATGTGCCTTGTACTGTAATAAATTTTTTTAAAAATACAGGCTAGGGATTTAGCTCAGTGGCGCAGCACCTACCTGGCAAAGGTGAGGTCCTGAGTTCAATTTCCAGTACCCAAAATTAATAAGTGAATCAATGAATAAATACATAAATAAAATTTAATATCTACCATATTTTTCAATCACACTGCATAACTAATCATTAATGGAATATTTTCTAGAACGTTTATAATTTACATTTAAATTTTCTCTGAAAATACTTATCTGAAATATTTTGTTTTCTAGTTCCTGAGAGCCGAAATGGGCCGAGACTACCACCTGGCAAAAAAATTATGTCAGATGAGTAAGTATTAAATATTTTCAATTTGCTGACTCTTGCTTTGTTGTTTCTAAAAATATACTGTATTATATGTGAGGTGGTTTGATTATCCTAAGTCTAGCGAATTTCCTTGTCTCAGTGACACCTTGATAGTACATAAATATAAGGACTAACTTAGATATCTAGAGTGTTTTCTAGTGAAATAAACCAATATAGATTAGCTTCAACTAGTCACCACCACTGGAGAAAAAGCCAGAACACTAAACCTCATGGTAACAGCTCAGTAAATTCATGCTTTAGTTCCAAAGAATTGTCAGGAGGTAAATGGTCAAGTCTAACTTAATGCGCGTGTATTCACTCCACCAGGGTTCGAGAGCCCCGTACACCAGGCACTGTGGTAGCCACGGGAAGTGCGGGGATCAACAAGACACACAGGCATCCCACATGTGTATGTGTCAGTTAGCAAATAAACTGATAGATAAGTGGTGTATGATAAACCATAGGTGCTGTGAAGGAAAATAAAAATACAGAAGAGAGAATGACGAAGATACTGGGAAAGCAGTTTTCAGTAGTGGGCAGGTCTTCACTGAATGACTTGGAGTGGAAGAAACCGGCTGGTGGACAGCAGAGGAAAAGTGTGGCAGCAGGACGAACGGCAGGGGTGCTCGTGTGGGAGTGGGCAGTGGTGTGGCCGGAGCTGAGGAACACACAGAAAGAAGTGTGCTGGGAGCGGAAGTCGCAGAGGTCATGGTCATGGGTTGTGCAACTTCATAGGACTTTGTCAGTTTAGGGAAGCTTTTGCAGAAAGAAGAGACACTGTCTGCCTTATCTTTTTTCCTATCCTCATTTTTAGTAGTTTGATTTATCCAAAATAGTTGTGATTTGCTTTGGCTTTAAATTATTGGGGAGGTTCACTGGGCTTCTTTATCTGTGGGTTGATGTGTTCATCAGCTTTGAAACTTTCTTGTCCATTGTTACCTTTCAAATAACACTTCTGTCTCAGGGTCTGCGTCTCTGTTGCTGTCTCTGTCTCTCCTTTTCTCTCCACTCTCTTCCCCGTCCCCAGCTCTTCCTGGGCCTCCAAGTACACAGAAATTAAACTTTTTTCCTCCCTTGGTCCTACATATATTTTTTTTTAGCTCTTTCTTTTTAAATTACTTTGTCTTTCTATGCACCCACTTGGATATTTTCTATTGACTTGTTTTGTTTATCTTATCTCCTGCTGTATCCATTTCTGTTAAAACTACCAATGAGTTTGTGAAGTCACAGATTATATTTTCCAATTTCAGAATGTCTATTTAATGATTTGGAAAGATTCCAGCTCCCCATTGACAGACACCATCTTTTCAAATTTTCCACCCATATTTTCCTCTAATATATTCTTGAATGTTTCTTTTCTTTTTTTCTTTCTTTTTTTTTGGGGGGGAGGGTGTACTGGGGATTGAACTGTCGACCCTGTGCTTACCAACCAAGCACTTGAACCACTGGGCTAAATCCTTGGCTCTAATATATTCTTTATAATTATTTTAACAGAGAAAATGACAACAACCCTTCAGTTAAATCCTGTGGACACTATGACTTAAAAGTCGTAACTAGTGTTGAATCAAAGTCTATGGTGAAGTCCTTGAAGGAAATACAGCATGACTATTGTGAGCGTCTGTGCACTATGGATAGGGTACTTAACTCTGCCTAACTTTTTAAGTGTGTTTCTTGAACACATTTTACCTACTTTATATGTGAAGTAAATACTTTGCCTTGCTTTATCCTTCCAAGCATTTTTTTACTTTTTAAGCCATCAAATAAAATATTTTGGTGAAAACCATTTTTAGTAGCCCACAAACATAGAATTTCCAAAAGGAATTCCCAGAGAAAGTAACACCCAAGCCTCATGTTTATAAGGAAACTGAACCAGAGAAAGGTAAGCAACTGGCTCAGCTGTATACACAGCGACAGTGACAGTGAACAGAAGACCAGGCCTGTTCCTCCCATACCTGTCCCCTCTCCACTGGCTAACTAGATATAACTGGTTCTGCACTCCTCATTCCTAGTTCTCTGCATTCCTTATGGGGCCTTAATTGTGGAAATTTTTTTATATATTTCATTTCTATACCCATCAATCATTTTAGAAAGCCTCTGGCTGAAGCTTGCAAAATACATGCACTGATACCACCACACCTGTCATCAGTTTGGGCTGTTAGCCCTGAAGTAAGCTGCATAAACACCAGTAAACATCAATAGAATGCTCGCTGACCTGACTGGAATCAGTGAACACACAGTAAGGGGTCAAGGGGAATAAAAAATTCAAACTGATCTACCTGCATGGGGCTATTCCCCTAAAAGTACCTTGCCTCTCTCTTCCTCTCACTCCCTCTCTTCTGCTGTCTTTCCTTCTTTCCTTCCAACAAATACATATTGAGCTCCTGCTCTGTCTCAGACATTGTACTGGAAGCTAGAAAGAAGGCAGGTACCTTCTCTTGGAGCCTAACTTTGTTTTTTTTAAGAGAATAAAACCCAACAAAACAAAACAGAATAAAGCCAATCAAAATAAAGCAGTGAAAGTGGTACAGAACTTCAAAACAGGATAATAAGAAATCAACAATGGCTACCATAGTTTATCTTGCTATCTTCACAGTAGTTGTCCATAACATCAGACATAGCAAAATCAAATGAAACAAAACAGAATAAAACCAATCAAACCATAACACTGAATAAAACAAAACAATAAATTGAAACAAAACAAAGCAGTGAGAACAATACTGCCCATTGTTATCTTCAAAATAATTGCTCAGGTTACCAGACACAGGAATAAAACAAAACATAGTAAAATGGGACAAAACATTGGATTTCCAAAACAAGACAGAAGGAAACCCCCACAGTCGTCACAATGCAGACTGCCATCCTCCAAGTAGATGCCCAGATCACCAGCCCCAGGCCTGCAGAGTCAACCAAACCACACGAACATCAAGCCATTCCTTTCACCTCAGTTGCCATCATCTCGCCTCGAGTCCTCAAGTCAGTGGGAGCGGGGGAAGAAATGCTCTTCTGGTTTTTCAGCCTGCCCACCAGCTGGCTCACAGGAAGGTGTCACTTGCCTTCTGGCTGAGTCCCTTTCCAATCCACATGGCAGAGCCTGCTTCACGGCGAAGGCCTGGAGCCTGACTTTAAACATAACTCAACTCTTACCTCTATTGACTCACCTGTGTACACAGGTCATGCTTTTCAGATAATCATGCCTCTAACACTAAGAATTAGATTACAGGAAAAGGAGCCATGGGGGCCTCCAGAGAGATGCCAGGATCCAGGGGTCCCACTGGCAAAGAGCACTGCTCTGAAGTGGGAGAGGGAGCTGGTTGGAATGTGGCAGAGAGATCAGAGATGGGGTGTGGAGTAGAGATGGGGCGTCTCCCTCTGAGGCAGATTCTCAGTCAAAGGTACGAAGCCAGGGAGGCCCAGGTTCAGTGATGCCAAGCAAGGCCAAGGAAGAAGGGAGTGTTCTTAGAGAGAAAAACACTCATCTGTTGCTGTTCATAAAAAAACAAGTTTGAGGGCTGTTCTAAATCCCTCTCTGTATTTAGAGCCACCTGTGAAATGAATTTTTCTCATCTAGCAGGAACCCCAAACATTTATATATAAATCTTCATGGTCTAGATAGTCTCATCCATTTTTCCATCTTATAACTCCTCTGCATAACAGTTCTTCCTCTCTATATATACATGTATAACTACTGATGTCTATAAATGTAGATTATACACTTCCATATTTATGCATTTATATACGTATATATTAAGCACCTACTGTGGATACATTCATGAGATTAGTGTTTAATTCTTAAAACAGTTCTATAGCAGACTACCCCAAAAGTCTGGGAAGCTGAGCCAGGAGGGTCACAAATTTAAACCCAGCATGGGCAACTCAGTGGTTTAGAAAGAGCTTGTCTCAAAATTAAAAAAAAAAAATTAAAAATAGACTGACAGTGTAGCTCAGTGTAAAGGTATATAGTTCAGTCTCCACTACTCCCCACTAAAAACTTCTGAGACAGACATCATTAGCTTCGCTTTACCAAGGAAGAGATTGAGAACAAGCAAAAAGAACTGATTCATATAAAGTCACAAAACTACTAAGAGGTAGGATTATAATCCAGATCTAACTTAGCCTGTGATTTCCCTATTTACTCATTTGACTCATAAACTTATTTCTCTGGTAAAGGTGGTAGAGTCTTGGAATATAAATAGCTTCTTGGATCAATCAGACTAGCAGTGGCTCCTGTGGTTACCTAGTACATTTCTTTTCTTTGTTTTTAAGGTAATTAATTTATATAAAGTAATGCATCCTTGTGCTTCAGAAAGGCTGTACATATTCATTTGCCCACATAAAGTCTCTGGTTCCTAGGGGGCAGGGGCTACTCGTGGTCCAATTATAGGAGAGTCGTGTATATCTTCATTTGGCTGTAGAGCATCCCACCTGGCAGCCAGGCATTTTTTCTCTTTGCTTGCCTTTTTAAAAACGTGCATTGGGTTCCCCAAGAAATTTCATCTGCTGGCATAGGCCTGAGCTTTATCTGTCTTCCACACACAGGTTTTACATAGCCTCAATCTCGCCTTAGCCATTTTCCTGCTGTCTCGTGCAGAATTTACATCTCTGCTCTGTGCTGTTTCCTGCCAGGCAGCAGGACAGCCTGGGAAGACAGCTTTTAAATGCGGCTGAAGGCAAGAGTCCCAGTACTTTTTTTTTTTAACTCATCTCATGAATGTCTGTGGGATTTTTGTGCCAACCTATCTATCCATGTCCTGGTCGCTTCACCTGTGAGACAAAACCTTGCTGCTCAGTCTCCTCAGGGCACCACACATCTGCTCACACACAGACAACCTGAGATTCTGCCTCAGTGTGAAAAACACACCAACCCATTAGAAGACCACCTCAATTTTAACCATGTAAATGTCAAAAAATAATGACTTGATGAGAGCCAGGTGTGGTGGTGCACACCTGTAATCCCAGTACTCGGGAGGCTGAGGCAGGAGGATTGCTGGGAGCTCGAGACCAGCCTGGGCTACAAAGTGAGCTCAGGGCCAGCCTGATCTGCAGAGCAAGATCCTGTCTCAAAAAGACAAAAAAAATAAATAAATAAATGAAAGAAAGAAAAAGAAAAAAGAAAGGCTTGAAAATCAAAATGGTTCTCATCATTATAGATCTAATGTAAATACAGCTATATTTTCAGAAAAGGGCTCCTGTTTGGTTTTGAGTAAATACACCTTTTCCTATTTGCCTACACTATAATTTTATCTAGGAATTACAAATCTGCTTCCTAAACCGGGCATGGTGGTACATGCCTATAATCCCAGCACTCAGAGGCTAAGGCAGGAGGATCATTGCAAAATTGCGACCAGCTACAAAGTGAGCTCAAGACCAGCCTGAACTGCATAGTGAGACTCTGTCTGAATGAGCTCAAGACCAGGTTGAACTGCATAGTGAGACTCTGTCTGAAAAAGACAAAAAAAAAAAGTCTGCTTTGTATTCATTTGTCTATACATGTTTTGGGGGCTTCCCCTATATGGCAGGCACTCTGTTGGGAAAGCAACAGTGAATCAGACAAGCACTTCCTGCCCTAGACTTGCCCCAGTCTGAGAAACATTAGAGCCCCTTAGGTAGCAGAACACCCTCCTTCCCGGCCGCACCCTGTCACTGGTGCACCCACTGAAGGTTTGGGAAGGAACCAAATCATTCTGTAGCCCAAGAACCATTTGAGAAAATCTCATAATGACCAACTTTTACTCAGTATTTACCGTGTGAGGAGGGCTGGTCTGAGTACTCTACATCACAAAAATTTTAAAACTATGTCCCAGGGAATATTAGTTAAAGGATTTCTTTATAAGTGTTCCACCCAAATAATTTCTGTTGTCAAATAAATTTAGAAAACCACGTACCCCACTCTATAAGATTTATAATAGTTTTGAATGTACAAATGATTTTGCAAAATCTTGATTATTCTTAAATATAAGTTATTCCTAATTAACTTCATTTAACGAGTATCCAGAGTACATATTAAGAAAATACTATCCTAAGAAGCTAGTGGGAGAAATTCTTCTCTAGAGGCTTAGCGTCAGAGAAAGAGTTATACTAAGGATAAGCATATTTTAGTTCAAGTTAAAATGTATGAAATGGTACTTTTATTAGAAAATTTATATTATGTTATAATGTATAAAATACCTAGGATCATTAAGAGCTGCTTCCCAGTTCAAGGCCGGCTTGGGCTACAAAGTGAACTACATAGTGCAACCCTGCCTCAAAAAACTAGGGCTGGGAGTTTGGCTCAGTGGCTTAAGCACCTGCCTGGCAGGTGCAAGCTTGTGAGTTCGATCCCCAGTGCCACAAAAAAAAAAAAAAAAAAAAAAAAAAAAGAAAAAGAAAAAAGAAAAAGAGCTGCTTCCAGGGCAGGCACATAGTCGCACTAACCCAGATGGCTGATTAAGTAGTTGATTATGTTGGTGGATTAGAAAATGAAGTCACTGGTTTGTTGTGTCAGGATGAAAGCCAGGGTAGAGTCCTCCAGTCAATGGAACCTGGAACCATCAACAATTATCTCTTACTTTTAGCAAGATGAATAGCACATCTGATGTTTCAGTGCCCTCTGGGGGCCACCGTGATATTGTGCAGGAGACAAATTAAGTGGATCCAGAAAGCATGATAAATACACCTCCAGACGGATAGGAAGAAGGTAACGAGTGAACTGTAGAGATAAATCCAAAAAAACTAAATTAGTGTAGGAAACTCTGAAATCAAACTGAAGCTCTGGCTTCCAGGACACTGGTAACATACCAACAAGCCTAAAAAATCCACTATAATAGTGTGATTCAAAGGAAAGATGACAGTCCCAGAAAGGATCTACAGAAAGGAACAAATAGTGCTAAAATCAATGGTTCAATGAAGAGGGGAGAACACTGTCAAGCAGGCAGTGACTGGGTTATAGACCAGAGTAAAAGTTATCAGGAAGAAGAAGAAAGAGCGTCAGTTTTCCCTAACTCTGATCCTTTGAGCTAGATGACACCTAGAGAGATGTCATGTAGAGCTTGGGTGCAGGAGATGAGTGATTAGAAAGCACATTAGAGGGAACATTAGGAGAGATGTGCTTTGAAGACTTCTAGGCATCCAGTCTTCCCATCACCAAAGTCTGCATTAGCAGGACCTCTCCCTCTTTATATTCATGAAACACTTTGGTTACTGGCCTGTGTAGAAATCCATATCTAGGTGATGGAGATAGCAGTCTTTAGATGGGAAGTAGAAAATATAATGAAGATAATTTCTCTTACAAAGCACCAAATGTAACTGGAGCATTTTCTCTGTTTGTGGTATAATTATTGGTGTTTATTGCTTTGTGTATTTTCACCTGCTCTGATCGGCAGTTGCAATCTCATTCTAAAGAACCTGTTTGCTGAAACACTTTGAACATTAATAACACATTCTTTTGTCCATTTGCAGTCCTCATCTATGAACCAGAAAATCCTGAGGCCAAGGAGTTTTTCTCACTTATTGAAGAAATGTTGCTGAAGGGTAATTTTAAAAATTGAAATTCCTTTCTTCTCATAGGACTATGAACAGTCGGTCTTTAAAAGCCCATTATCCTGGGAAATTGTCAAAATGTGTCTTCAGAAAGTAGTTAAGAAACAGCTAAGTGGGTGTCTTGAATGGTTTAGTGAGACCAGTTGTCCTCTGTGGATGACAAAGATGACCGTCTTTACACTAGGAGTGCAACTACCTGGGCAAAGCAGACTTCCTGGGTGACGGTCACCAGGTACTGAAAAGCAGAACATGCTAATCACCTCCATAGGGTAATAGTGTTTCCCTTAATTTTAAGGAAAGCCAACCCCCTCTAAATTACTCTCAGTTTCCATTTCTCTTACTCTATTGAAGAATTCCATTAATAATAGTAAAAATGATTTTTTCTAGGCCTATGTTTTAAATTATTTCAACCCACGAATATCATCATGCCTGTAAGAATGTATTTCTTCCTTATTCTACCACCTTGCCCCTCCTAAGTTAGCAAATTTCAGTTCAATTCTTATGTAGCTAAAATACATATTTCTTGGTAGAGTGATAGAATTCTGGTATTTTTGAAGAATGGAAATACTAAGAGGCATTTGTCTTTCTTTCTGTGGCAGAGGAAGCTCGGGATCTTGAGGGAAATGAGGAGGAGAGCGAAGAGGAGAGCAGCGTCGAAAGTGAAGACAGCAGTGAGGATGCCAGTGACGAGAGCTCTGACGAATGCAAAGATGGGTCGTGACTGTCGCTGCTGTGGTTTAAGTGTCGTGTATTTTCATTAATGTATACCATACAAAGATAAAGAAGACTTCTGGCTGTATTTTGGTCTAGTTGTAATTTCTTTGGTATAGAGTTCTTTTAAGTTTTCCATATTCTTAGTCTGAGCTCCTTCCTAATATTTAGGCCTTATGGATGTGAATTATTCAGAGGAAAATAAGGAAGAAATAGTATGAGTCAAGTGTTGTTCAAACTGCTCGACACGCATTCACTTATTTCCTCACTAGCCGCATGAAGGAAGTACTACTGTGAGCCTTGTTCAACAGAAAACTGAGGCACAAAGAGGGTACGTAGTTTGCTTGGCTTCCGGTGCCTGTTCACTTGAACAGCCCGGATTTTTACATGGACATTAGGGCTCCAGAACTCACACTGTCAGTCCCCCGGAAATGATCACCAGACTGGGCACTTTTACAGCACTTGTACTGTATGCTTCATAGCATGCATCTATGTCTGCAGTGCTGCTTTAATTACTTGTTCTTTTCAGCTTTTGCTACCAGCAGGGAACGTCACCTCCTTGAGATCAAGTTAATCTTTTTCACCACTGTATCCCTCGCGCTAGGACAAGTGCCTGGCAAATGATAGGGTATAGTTTACATCCCCAATGAAGAAATGGAGTGAAAGGTAAATAAAATGTTTCTATCTTTTTGTGAAGCATTTACAAGGCTTTGCACTTCTTATTATCAATCTGCATTATCTTGCTGATTCTGTGTTCCTTAATGAACTTCTCCCACTTTCAAATTAGGTTGTAAGGTAACCAAGGTGAGCATGGAAACAATCTGTTTATGAATGTGCCAATCTGAGTTGAAGGTAATCATCTTGACTTTTTATTTCTCTGTTAGCATGATATCATGACATACTCAAAATGCTTGCAGCGTGGTTTATTCTTCAGGCATTTTGTGGCCTTTGCACATTCAGAGGAAGCAATTTTGCTGCACCGATTGATAGGCATAGCTGAAAGAAATGAAGGTAGGAATATGTGATCCTCTAGGTAACCTTTAATTTGCAAATTCCCACAATTCTGTATGTAAATAACCAAATAGTGGTAGAGATCTAGCTGACATACATCTCAGGAATGACCTGCTTTCACTTTAATTTGAGCTGGATATTCCTCATCACCAAAGGAAACCCACCAGATGCCAATCTGATAATGCTAACTCAATTATGGAGCCACTTGCGTCCCATAAGAAGTTTCTAAAATCCTCTAAAATTGATACTGCAGACTAAGTTGCATTGAGATTTTAGTTTTGTTTTAAAGGAACAAGGTAGTTCTAAGGAAGAAGCTGAATAAAAGGCCATGCTATGGATCTAAATTCTAGGAATTTATAGTTTGTTCCTCCGGGATCATCAGTACCCTTCCCACGTTCTTCACTGCACTCCTTAACCAACAGAACTTGGGGTGTTGGCACAGCCTGACACTAGGCATGTCTGTATATATACAATAATAAGAGTATTAAAATAATCTATTCAGCATTTTTAAATTACTTAGCAGCTTCTCATGGGAGTCCTAAAAGCATGCAATTATTTCCATCAATCATAGAAATTGAATTTGGGATGACTGAGGTTAAATGTTGGCTTGAATGTTGGAAATCAGATGAAGAAATAGATAGTTGGAGGTGCTAGATTATGTCCTAGTTTAAGAGATCTAGTGAATGTGGAGCCCATTATTGGAACTGCTTAACATATAATCAGTCTCCAGAAACTGAGTCAGCCAACATGTCATGTCTATGTAGACGGTGCAGTTCCAAATCTGTCCTCCTTCAATAATGTGATAGCACATTACAGTGATGTTAAAGAACCGCTGTCATGGGATAGGAATTAGCATGGGCCAGGTGAAGTGCTAGGAGATGAGACTGGGGTAGTCTTGCTCAAAGTGTGCTCTTGTGCACCAGGAGACAGCCTGGAACGTACGTTGTGGTTCACTTGCCTTCGTCGGCTCCACCTTAGATTATAAACCTAAAGTAATCATGACAACTCTGCCTCCTTCACAAGACATGGGCTTCCACCTAAGCCCATTTGAGCCAACAGAACATGAGCAAGAACTGGATGTGAACAAGAACAAGTGTAGTGCTCATGGCTACTTGGCAGTCATCTGAGAACTAGAGATGACCTTATGTTAAAGCAATGCTGGGGACAGCGAAGCGGAGGGGAAAAGAACCTGATCCTTGGCAACATTTTCAGGGCTCAATCACCCAAGTATTATTAGAAGACCACAGATTTTCTTCCCATTTTAACCATTTTGCTTTGGGTTTTCTATTACCCTGCAGTTGAAAGTATCTGATGTATCTGCCAGAACGCAGTAAGCATAATATTGCCAGTAACATCCCTGAGACACCGTGAACCAAAATGAACTCTTAGGTTACCCTCAGGTGCCAAGGGTTCATGCCCACCAAAAGCCAGGGAAGAGGAATTGGTGGATCCTGCTGTCAGGTGCAGCATAAGTAGAAATATGACACTGGTCAAAACAGTTAATCTCTGTGTTGCTCAGTTGAGAAAGGGAGATAAGATAAAAAGCATTCTACTGTCCATTTCAATTCTTTTGTTTATTCTCAAATTTTTTGTCATGGACATATAGCTCTTATAACTAAAAGTTTCGTTTTGTGAGTACTTCCACAATGTTGTGCGACTTTGCATTCCAAGAACTTTCTCACCTTTCCAACTGGATCTCTATATCATTAAATAGGTACTTCTTATTCCTCCTTCTCTCCAGCCATCTTTCTACTTTGTTTCTATGAATTTGACTACTCTGGGTACTGTACATAAGAAGAACTATTGAGTAGATGCTCTTTGGTGACTGGCTTGTTTCACTTAGCATAATGTCTTCAGGGTTCATCCGTGTGATAGCATATATCAATACATCACTCCTTTTTAATGCTAAACAATATTCCACTACACACCAGAGTTTGTTCTCTCATTCAATCATTGATGGATGCTTGGATTTCTTCCACATTTAAGCTGTGGTAACATTGTTATGAATAGGGTGTATAAATATCTGCTGCATGTGCCAAAAGCTTCCACATTAAGCAGTGCATAGGGTAGGGAGACATCCTGGGGGATTCATGAAAATGTTGACCATGATTGTGTGTGGGTGATAAATTCTCATATTTCATCATTTTTAAATCTAAAACTTTCTTTAATAGTTTTATTTTACTTTAGGAGAAAAATGTATGCATTTTTTGAAAGAAACTTAAAAAGAGAATAAAGATAAAATTGATCTTAAGAATAGGAAAGTTAACACAGGGAAGGAAGGAAGCACAGAAAACTTTATAGATGTCTTATAACATGTGAGGCATCTTGGAAGGTCTTTGTACCCTTTTTGGTGGCTAGAAACTTCCAATGAGGATAAATAATAATTAGTAAACAAGTAGGTCATTAAGTTCATTTGAGACAAATTTGCTGATCTTTGTAGACTATTAACTACTTAATATTAACTACTTAAGCTATTAACAAATAGCTTATCCTTGTGACCAATGATAATTTAAGAATACAGTAATTTGTAATCCATTAAAAATGTCATGAACCCCCTCTAAAAAAAGTTCCTGCTTTCTTAGGATTTATTTATGTTAGTTTCAGTTATTGGATAGTTGAACAAATACATTTTTTTATTTTTTGAGACAGGGTCTCACTATGTAGTCCAGGATACCCTTGAATTCACTGTGTAAACTAGACTACCCTCAAACTTGTGGCAATCCTCCTGTCTCAGCCTTCCAAGTGCTGGAATTACAGGCATGTGCCATCATGCCCAGCCTTTTCCCCTTTTCTAGTACTTCAACTACTCTGTAACAAGACTTTTTGTGTTTCATACCCTCAGGTCCCTAAATATATCTTTATTTCTAATAAAAATTATTCTGTCTTTTCACAAAACAGATTACTTGAAAATGACCATTTATAAAAATGATACATTTCACATTTCCTCCTTTACTGCCAAACAGTATGTTAAGAGGAAGCTCTCTCCCATCATAACACCAAATGCAATTTATCGGCATCAGACCTCAACCAAAGGTCGGGGCTCAGTATTTCAATCAGTCAACAACCCTGCCATCCTAAAGCCACCTTTTCTTAGCTCACAGACCACCAAGGTAAGAAAAGATGAAAATTATTAAAAAGCATATGTCACTAAATGAAATTAAAACAATACTTTGAGCAGGGATGATGGTGCCTGACTGTAACTCCAGGTACTTGGGAGGCTAAGGCAGGAGTATTGTAAGACTCAGGATGACCAACAGTTGGGCTGAAACAAATGGGCTACCAAATAAATGTTATGCTTAGCTTGGGCATTTAAGGGTAAAAAGCTGAAATAGATCAACATCACTGCTGATGTAAGGGGACAGCAATGAGCACCTACAAAACACCATTAACCAGGCATGGTTGAACTTGCTAAAAGTGCTTTATGAACACCAAATAAGATGGTCCACTGAGCTTCTATCAGTTCACATTTTACCAGTGAGAAGACTTGTGACAGTTAAATGACAGCTGATAACTAGAAGCAAAAATAACCCCAAGTCTTACCAATTTTAATGCTCTTTTCCTCCAGTCCAAGGTGCCTTGAATCTCAAGAGGTCTTTAGCTTCTGCAGGGAAAAAAAAATCAAAAGAGTGACGAAAACCTATGAAATATAAAAAAATTTATGCCACCTATTCGAGACAAGACTAATATCTAGAGTATATAAATAATTCAATAAAATTAGACACTCCCAAAATCAAAGACCCAATCAGAAAATGGGCAAGTCAAATGCAGAGATACTTCACAGAACAAGCATAAACGGCCAATAAATACATGAAGAAATGCTCACCATTGCTGACCATAGGAGAAATGCAAATTAAAACAACTCTGAGATTCCATCTTATCCTAGAAAGAAAGCCCATCATCAAGAAATCAAATAATAGCCGGGCGTGGTGGTGCACACCTTTAATCTCAGCACTCAGGAGACTGAGGTAGGTGGAGCGTTGTGAGTTCGAGGCCCACTTGGGCTACAACGCAAGTGCAAGGCCGGCCTGAGCTACATAGTGCAACCCTGCCTCAAAAAAAAGTAGGGCTGGGAGTTTGGCTCAGTGGCTTAAGCGCCTGTCTGGCAGGCGTGAAGCTGTGAGTTCGATCCCCAGTGCTGCAAAAAAAAACAAAAAAGAAATCAAAAATAATAAATGCTGACAAAGCTGTGGGAATTGAGGGGAGGAACTCTTCTACATCATTGGCAGGAATATAAACTAGTACAATCACTACAGAAATCAGCATGGAGATCCCCCCAAAATTTAAAGGTAGAAATTCCATTCAACCCAGCTATTCCCTTACTAGATATCTCCCTGAAAGAGACAAAAACATTGTATTACAGTGATATTTGCATACACAGAAGCATAGTTCATAATAGCTAAATCTTGGAAGTGGCCTATGTGTCCAACTAATGAACGAATAAAGAAAATGTGGTATATATGCACAATGAATTTCTACTCACCCATAAGGGATGCATTTGAGTCATTTGTAGGAAAATGGATGTACCTTGAGATTACATTATTAAGTAAAATAAATCTGGCACGCAAGTTTAAATATTGTAGTTTCTCTTCTATGAGAAACTTAAATTATAAATAAAGAGCAAAATAAAAGATACTAGGAAGTTGGGACACAGGTCTTTCTCAATTGGGAAAGGGATCAAGAGGGCGTTGGGAGAGGGAGTGAGAAGAGAAAAAGGAAAGGGGATGAAAGAAAGAATTAGGATATGTTACACACATGTACCAACTCCACACAAGGAATGTAAACAATACATACTGCAAATACACAAATAAGAATTTTTTAACAAACCATGAAATAACTCTCCAGTGGGAAAAGCCTCAGAATCTTAATAAAATTGATTCACATTAATGAAGCCTCATCTAGTTTCATCTAGTATCCTAACCCTCCTATTACACAAGTCCTGGGTGATTAAATGATTTTTCCAAGGTAAAATTATTATATGACAGAACTAGGAGGCCTCACCAGCAGTGCACAGGGCACTGGGGCTGATGGAAGAATTTCCTACTGACTTTTCACCCAATGTGTAGTCCCAGAAGGCCTGTAACCACTCTGAACTTAAATTTCCTCATCCGTAAAACAGAGTAGTTCAGATGAAATAAGAATCCATACAACAAACACATGATACAATCTCCATGACATTAACTTCTTACCTTTATAATATATGGATAACTATTTCTCTTAGTCATGTTGCTAAACAAAAAAGACTGAAGCAGATACAGAGACCGGACTCTAAGGGTCCCTATCCTATCTCCCATTGATATAGGGGTAAGAAACTCCCAATCTACTATGTCTGCATGAGTTCGTGGTCTCTAAGATCGAAGAATGAATTTTAGGAACAATGGAAGTTAGGAGCAGAATATATTTGAGAGAAAGAAAGCTTCTGTCTGAGAGAGACAAAAGGGGTTCTGAGTGGGTTGCCAGGGACTCTGTCTTTTCTAGGGACTTTTATAGAATAAATTCATGAGGCAGGGAAAAATGGGAACTTGCAAGATGGGCCTGAGGTGTGACAGAAATGTGGTCAGCCAATAAGATTAATTGCTCAGGTAAAATTGATTGAACCAGGAACAAATGGGGAAGTAAGTCACGTAGTAAGCAGGCATGCTTAACAGCAGTGACTCTTCCTGTAGGGTGGGGTTGGATCTTGACTCCTGACTTCCTCAGGGTGACAGAGAACTATTTGGGCTGTCAATCCGTAGGATGAGATTGTATTTGCTTTGCCTTTTGTCTTGAGATCTGGCCCACAGCAGAAGGTGTCTGTCTCCTCAGAGGTTACAAGGTATCTGAACTCCTGCACTGGCTCCTTTGAGGACTTAGCCCTGTCTGACTGCCTATAATATTTCTAACTAACTCAGCTGCCTGTAACACCATCACCACCACCATTAGGCTAGGTTAGAACCACAGTAAGCAATTCCAGGCAGCCCAATTCCCACTTTGCTTCCCTGTGACTTTCTTGGCATGAGAAAATGTATTCATCAGCTATTGCCACAATATTAATGCGTAACACATCACCCCCAAAACTCATGGGTCTGCAGGGCAACTCCATTCCAGTGGTCTGGAAAATCACAAGGCCAAACCCAACATCAAGGCAAAGGTCAGTGAGAAGAATATATTGTTCTGGTTTAGGGAGAGGAACTTTAAATCTCCCGTGCACTGATGTTTGTCCATGGCTATGAAGTTCAGACATGTCCATAACCCCAGTGAGACAATGATTCCCATTTAATCTTCATAATTAGGGGCTGTAACTTCAGGTTATACAGATCTAAAAGATTCTTAGCTCACTCATGGTCAAAGAAAACAGGACTTGGTGTATCAACTGAGGGTCGAAAGAATGAGCTTCTGACTGTGTTGGGAAAATCCATGGTAATGAATCATTTCCATATTAAGTTCCTTGCATATAAGGGACTGGGCTGATGCCTCTGTGACGAATCCCTCCTGGGAAGGTTCCCGTTTTCTCCCCCAAGTTACTGGCCATGTTAAGGAAAGAAAAACCTAATCTGAAATAGAAGTTTAAGTTACAGATACTTCAATCAAATCAGAACCTTCCAGAACCATCTCACAAACAGTTCCAGACACCCAAGTCAGAAAGTGGGGACTAAATGCTTGTTGTTTTAAACAGTCTAAGAGATTTTACACTGAAAGAAATGGAGGAAATATTACTGCCCCCTAGACTCCCATTCAATACTCTATTTTGATAAAGGAATCTTGTGTTCGGAATCTTGCATCCCAGTCACTCTTTGAGGAAAAGACTGGTTGGGCCTTAGCTTTTGTTTAAAGCAGAAAATACGCATACGTCTTTAAAGCTCCCTGCCTGAATTGTAATCCAAATCCGCTATTTCCTTGGGTTCCGATTTTGCAGTGAAACGGTTTCTTGCTAATGCCAAAGGGTTCACATTTCAGGTCTATCTTGGGACGCAGCTATGTGGGGGAAGAAATAGACACCGTGCATCATCCTTTTCTGTTTATCCAAAGAAAAATACTACCCTGGTTGTTTTAGGTCATGTCTGGGGCATTTCACAACATTTAAAAAGACCCCGCTTTGCGGAAAAAAAACGGCAGGGATGGGTGAAAAACGTAAACGGCGCGTACTTCCCAGAAGAATGGCTGCCTTGCTCCGCCAGTTGTTTCTTCTCAGAAACTGTAGTCTATCGCCACCTGGTGGTCGCTCTATGTTCGTATTTGGAATAACCACAGTTGGGCGTTTTAAAATTTGAACAAGGCGATTTAACCAAACACAAATCACCCCAGTCCCCCTTGATTTACATCATTATGTTAGAATATTTCCACTTTCCAAAGTATCAAAGAAGGACCACAGGGCAATTATCTGAAGAATTCAACCGTTCTCTTTAGGACAAATGATTGTAATTTCCAGTCCTCTCTGCGTTCTGGCTAGAATTCTACTTCCCTTCCCCCGCCCCCCACATTCTTTTAACCCTTTCCGCCTCAGGCCTCCCCGGAGCGAGGGTTGTTGGGATGAGGGTGCGGATTTGGCGGTGGTCCGCCAATGAAAGCCCAGGATGCCTCAGAAACTATCTTTAAAGTTTCCAAATGGATCTGAGCTCCTACTTAAGAAAAGCCGAATATAAATAAGGTTAAGCAAGGCTTCCGTCAGTCTTCGTCTCGGGAAACAGACGTTTAAACGGTGAGCATTGCCCTTTTTTTTTTGGTCATCAATTAGATACTTAAAATAGACCTTAAAGAGCAAGCTAAAATGAATCAACACAGTGGCACCCTTCCTGGTGACTAAAGAGACTAAGTGCGTCAAAATAGAAAAACTGACGTCTCTTACCTACTCACCTTGACGGAGCATGTGGGGGGCCCTTCTGAAGTTCACCAAGGGGCAGCTTCCACGGCTCAAGTTCCCCCCAACCACCGCTCTTTTGGGGAAAAACAATGGCCCCAAATACGTCTGGAGCATTTTTCTCCAAGGAAAAGGGTACTGTGGCCACTGTGGGCAGAGGGTCGCATTTTGAAGTCCCAGCTGGTTGTCCTAAGGGAGTGTTGTTCCTGGCCGACGGGATGGAGCTACAGGGGCGCAGTCTCTCAAACCCCCACGCCAGGACGGAGGGACCAGAGGGAAAACATAACCCCTTCCTTTTCCATTTCTTCAAAGCGATAAACCCTAGAGATCAAATGCAAACGAAACAGCTGGACAAACACCACTTCCTTCCGGGCCAACCTTCACCACCGGTTCCAGTCCCTGGAGAGGATTCTTTTCCCCACCCCCGTCACCCTGAGGGTCTCCCCCACCCCCGAGAGAATTACGATTGAAAGACAAGTGGCAGACAAATAAAAATATGGGTTCTAAATATTCTGAAGAGTCAAATAACAACCACAGCTACCCCCAGCACAAATTCTTACCAAGGGAGGAGAGGAGTAGGCGAAATACTCCACTTCCCCTCAACCAGACAAGGTAAATACAGCAATTGCTGCCAAGAGGGAGGAAGGCGGGGGCGAGCCCAGGAGGCGACCAGGCCCCGCCAGGGAGGCAGCCTGGGAAATGCTGGAGAGTGGGTCGCCTCAGCTGGCGCTGTCCTTGGTGCTGAAATAGCTACGCTCTGCCTCACGCTGCATACACTGGAAATGGGTGGGTTTCCGGGCCCTCAATTCTTTATTTCTCCTCGCTGAACCCAAGAGTCTGAGTTGGAGTGTGAGACACTTGGAAATTAAAGTCATGAGTCCCTTAATCTACTAATCTCTTTGGCTCACTGGAAAGTCAACTCCACTTGTACAAAGATAATGTAAGTTGAAGGGACAATGCAAGCTCCAGCAGAGCAATGTCTGGTACACAGTGGGTCATTAGTAAGTATCCGTTCAATTAATTAGCTATAATATTTAATTAAACATTTTCAAATTAAGGATGAGAAAGAGACTTCGCTCCTTCCCTCCCCGAAAAAGATGTCCTCCAAGGTGGATGGAGTTAGTTTTAATTTGTGATATCTAACCTTGTAGACGAGTATTTTTTCCGACGAGATTATTTCCTTGACTAACCCAAGTGTGCTGGATTCTGGAACCAAAGGAGGAAGTGCTTGGAAATTTCTGAATCTAGTGCCACCTTCCCGTTCAGAAAATTTCAGTGAAGTAAATGCACCTTCCCGTTCAGAAAATTTCGGATTTTGGATGAAGATCAAGGGAACAGAGGGCACTCCAGCATCGAAGTGGGACTGTGGACATGTAGGGGCACCGAGGTCTGTCACCTCCCTCCTCTCCGGTCTCCTTGTCTGTGGTCTTGAAAGGCTTAACTCTAATACCCAGGTCCTTGGTTGCTGCAAGTATCTCTTTAGGGAAGGTTGGAGGAGGAGGGGGCTTGGATGAAATTCTGAATTCAGCTCACTGGAAACTGCGTTTCAAGGGGTTTGGAGAGGCTGGGGTTTGAGGGAAGACCTTTACTGCTCGGTATGATTACCCCCTATCCATACACACACCGGGCCCAGGGCCCAACCGCTCTGGCTCCCGGGCTACCCTGCACCCTGCGGTTCAAGATGCTTTCATAGCCTTAAAAAGTGCTCAGACTTCCATTGTAAGGTGGGGAAAAGGCAACAGCATTTTCTTTAGTATCAAAAGCAACGCTATTATTTCAAACTTCTCCAGGAGATTCCTCTTGCTAATCGAACTATATCTTCCCAGGGTGGAGTCTTCGACTTCTCTTGCAGAATCTTGACTGATTTATAAGATTTTTGCGTCGTGGTGAGAAGCGATGATATTCAGAGAGAAAGGATAGGCCTTCCTCGCGGGTAAACCAACTGAGTCCACAGAGATGCACATAAATAATCCCCACTATTTGTATCTCGACTCGGGGGAAAATCACTGTGGAAATAAGTAAAGCAATCACTGATACGAGGTGTCACCTAGACTCTCACGACATCATTTATTTTGCCCTCAAATAACTGAAGGAGAAGAAAGGAGGAGACATAAACTAGAGAAGACTGTGCGCTGAGGGAAGGCTGGAAGAGGCGGGCGAGTTGCGGAGCCTGACCAGCCCCTCCAGGTGTTGGCCGGGGCGCTAGACCAACGACCGGCGAGCACCGGGAGTCTCGCTCTCTGGGCGCTTGGCGCCCTCTGGTGGGAGATTTTCCGTCAAAGGCTTTTTACAGTAAAGGGCTTACCCAACGCAGCAATTCATTAAGTGCGTAGATACTGCAAAGGAAGAATCTTTAAAGGGCATGAAATCGAAAGGGAATGAGCAGAGGGACTGGGACACCTCCTTTGTGCTGGGGTTCCCCATGCGTGTGGAGCGGCGTTCGTGCGTGTTATTAACCTTCAGACATGATCAATCAGGAGGAATTTTTTCCTATCACCGCGGGAGGGAGCGCATAGAGAATGGGAAAGGGGGGCTGTCTCCCGTTGATGGCACCAGGTAGCTGTGCTCAGATGAGGCACTTTGGGGACATCTCGAGCTGCAAGAGGAAACTGGAGCGTAGAGATAGAGAACCCTCCTCTCTGCCTCCTTTGCCTTTACAGCATTCATGGCCCACTAGGGAGCAAGAGAGGACGCCACCCCGAGCGATTTCTCTCAACGAAGCGTTGTGTGGTCGCAGATCTGGGGGAATCACGGGGAAAGGGAATGAGGTAAAACCGCTGCTCTAGTCTGCTCCCAGATAGGGGAGGGGGAGGAAAGAAGAAATGCTCAGCCAGGCAAAATGCTTCGTAGGAATTATCTTTTCCCTCCTCTCAACGACACCCTACTAAAAAAAAAAAAAAAAAATAGAGCGGGCTGAGTACGTTCTGGATTACTCATAGGACCTTTTTTTTTCCTTTTCTGGGCGCAAACCCGTGAGCTGGATTTATAATCGCCCTATAAAGCTCCGAGGCGGCCAGGCACCTGCAAAGGAGCCCCGCCGCCCAGCCGACGAGCTGCCCCCGCGAGCAGCGGTCTCGTGATTCCCCCGCGGAGCGGTCCCCGCCTTCCCACTCCGCCCCCCTCCCCCGGAGCCGAGCGCAGCCTCTCCGGATCTCGCTCTTCTCCTCCAGGCGCTCGCGTGCCGGACGGGGGTGGTGAAAGCGAGGAAGCAGCTGGAGGTGACGCCGGGCGGATCGCCTGTGGCAGAGCGGAGCGGAGCCGAGTGGATCGGCAGGACGCTGAGCAGACGAGCGGCGGGAGCGTCCGGCTCGCGGTCGCCAAATCGAGGTGGGTATGCGCGCGACCGCCTGACTTCCCGCGCCCAGCGTCGGCTGTTCATCTGGGTCCTCTCAGCCCGCGCGCGGCTGCTTGTCAGTCTACACCCGGCGCCCACCACTCACCTCTTGGAGCCGAGCTTCCCGTTCGCTCCAGTCCCGGCTCTCTGTTGGTGCGCGACGCAGGGACCCTTGTCCTCCGCACGCTTCGTAGCCTTGCCAGGAGGACGCCCAGAGGCTGGGGTTCGCGCTGAAGTAGGACAAGAGCATTTTCCCTTGCGCTTCCAGGTTGTGAGCGCCCATCTCTCCAAAAGATGCCTGGGTAGATGCAGCCGAAGGTTCAACTAAGAGCGATAACCTGTTACTTCCCCAGGAGCCGCGTTCTGCCCTCTCCCGCGTTCCTGCGAGAGTGCGCGCACGAGGCTAGGCTTGGGGCCCGCCAGAGGGTGTGGAGGCGATGGCTAGTGGGCTTCCCTCTGGCGAGTCTTGGATCTACCAAGATTGGCCCGCACTCTCTGTCCCGCGGCCTGCGGACGCCATCGCGCCAGCGCCGAGCGACTAGCAGAGGCGCTGCTCACTGATCTTTGTCCGCCACCTTCTGCGCTTTGGGCGCAAGTTCGTTTCCTCGGTGACATTCTCCTTTCTTACCTCCCCCACTCTCCCCGGTTCTGTACACAGAATTCACGGGGCTAGGAAGAGTCGAAACACGGAAACTGGGGTAGAACCTCGCCTTAGGCTGTGAGATGTTTCAAAACCGGGTAGGACAAGAAGCTGCTGTGCGAGGTTCTGACCCGCTGCTTTCTGGCTGTCGGGGAGTGCAAGGTGACTCTGGTTTTACCTGGCCAAGTCCAAGGGAGAAACGTAAAGATATAAACCTTCGTTTCCTCTCACCTTGTCTCATCGAAGTCCCCGGTCACAGAACAGATAGCCTCCTTCTTTCCAGGGAATTAGCCAGACACAACAACGGAAACCAGACACAGAACCAGACGTGCCCTCCCCGCGCCCCTCCTCCTGCCCGCACGCCGGCTGCCGAGAGCCCAATGGAGCTTATCGCGGCTTGGCTGGGAAATCACGCACTGAGCGCTCCCTCGTGCCCCTAGCCCAGTCTGCCACATCTCTGCGTCCTGCACTGGCCTTGGCCCCTCCTCAACTCAGGGCTGCACACTCCAGGGCACCCCCACCTCCCGTGCCGCCAGACTTGAGAGCCGCCCAGGGCTACGTTGCCTGCGCCGGAGTCCCGGAGCTAGGGCGCACGTTCCCCCCGCCCAACCGCGCACCGCGACCCAGCCAGCTCGCTGCCCTTCCTCCCCCTTCTGCCTCCCGCGCCGCCGAGACTTCGAGCGGAGCCTCTACGCCCCCCGCTGCTCAGTCGCCACCAGTGCCAGGACCCCGGAAGCCCTCCCCACACAGCCCTCGCTTCTCTTCGCAGCCTATTCCTGCGCCCGACCGGCCGAAGACCCCGGAGAGCAGAGGCCCCGGGACGACCAGGCTGATGGCGTCTTCGACCCCTTCTTCGTCTGCAACCTCCTCGAACACAGGAGCGGATCCCAATACCACTAACCTGCGCCCCACAAGTAGGTCCTGCCCCAGTTTCCTATCAAATGGATTGCAGGGAAGGTGGGGGCGCTGGGGCGTCGGGAGCCTGCACTGGCGGAAAGGGAAAAGGGAAAGCGGAGATGATGGAGGCTGGGAAACAAATAGGGCTCTGACCCAGGTTCCTGCCAGAGGTCATTCGGCTGCTGGGGACGCTAGTTTACTCCTAGGGGACAGAAGGGCGAAGGCCACGCAGGATCCAGGCGGCGGTGATGGCTAGGGGGTTCGCGGCAGGGTAGGGGCGCTGTTGTTATGCTGTGTGTGGTTTCTTTGCTTGACGGGACAACAGGGGTCAGGGCCAGGGGCAGTGAGGAACCGAGAATACCAGAGAGAATTGACTTTTCTGTCTCTGACTTTCGTTGAGCTAAGATCTGACTTCCTTCTCCTTTCCCTCTGCGCTCTGCTCCAAGTCTATAATCAGCGGAAATTTCGACGTTAATTGCAGCTTTTAGAAAACTCAGGGTCTCTAATTGCTCCAAATTTGCGTCGAGCTATTGACGAGGGAGGGAGAAGCCAGGGGCGGGAAAGGTGCATAAAAAACGGTATGGGACGGAACCTCGACATTTCATACAATTAATTACATCTCACAGACAAAAAAAGGGCGGGGTGGGGGATCAGGCACCAGCCCGAGTGGGAAGAGAGGGGGAACTGGAGAAGGCAGAAAGGTTTGCCAGGGCAGGAGTAGTGAACACCCCTCTTTTGCCTCCTGGCAAGAGACCTGTCAGCAGGTGACAAGTCCTGGAGAGAAGGAGGCAGGAGACCACATAAAAGGGAGGGGGGAATTTATGCCTCTCCACCCTTAGCTTTTACTCCCTCTTTGACCGTTTGCAAAATCTGTTTTTAATTCAGAATGATTGTTTACCTCTGTAGAGCTGTGAGGAGGAGGAAGGAATTTTTTTTTTCCATGTTAGGGGCAATTGTTCCCTCACCGGGTCCCACCCCAAATAAATCCAAACAGTAACCACCCCAAAATTTCTGTTCAGGAAAGACTTAGAGAGGACTGTGTGGTTAGAAGGAGTGTTTTTCACTATGCTTTTATGGCACTTTCTATGAGCTTGACAAAATAACGGTCCTCATCAGCGAAGGTAGGGAGGGATTATTGAGAAAGACCCCTCTCCAGCCCTGTGCCGATAGCTCCTGGGCAGAAGGCCTCATCTCCAGTCCTCAGGCCCCATTTCAGTTTCCTTTGCGGCTTCTTCATCCCGCGACCCAGGCAGGCTACAATTACCACACAACAAAGAGGGGCGCGGGGGAGCAGCCGGCCCTGGTGGCACGTGAGCCAAGCCGGGCGGCGGAGCTGGCCCGAGCAGGGCGGGAGGAGCGCGAGGCCTGCGCGCCTTTTGTCTGTTGCTTTGGCCTCTAGATAGAGTTTTTCCGATCCTTAGCCCCCACCACCACTGCCACCATTTTTTCTGCCCCGTGGGTCTGTGAGGCATTTGTCCCCACCCCCAAACAGCCCCCAGCGCGCGGCTGTTTCCCCGTCGATCGCCAGAACGCGCGAATGCCCGGCCCCAGGTGTGAGTCCCAGCAGAAGCGATGGCCCGAGTCTATGCGTGGCCTGGCACACCTGAAAGCCACTGAGGTGGATGACAGAGAACCGAGGACCCGTGGAGGAAGAGCGAACGGCCTGTAATAGAAGTGTTGTAATACAAGTACCCCCCACCCACTTTGACTGTCCAGCTGTGGGGTCAGCACCCCAGGCTGCGCGCGCACTCCCCTTGCGCCGTCCGCGTCATCTCCCGCCCCTCACACACTTTGCAAACACCCTCGCCCACGCAGCTGGCTTCATTTCACTGCCCCTTCAAGGTCTCCCGGGCCCTCTTTCTTTACTTCGCCTGCACAAATTTACTCTCTTGCTCCGGCAACCCTGAATGGGGCATAGAGCCTCCCTCGCCCTCCTACACACTAGAAATAATGACTCCTACAACATCAGAGGGGCTTCTGTCCTCCCTCTCGCCCACCTCCCTGTTCCTTTCTTTCAATGTGGCCTGCGGTATTGCAAGGTAAAGGGTCAGAGCTTCAAGCTCTCGCTGAGTGACCTTGGAAAACTCGCTTAACCTCTCTGAAGTCATGTTGCACTTTGTCAAATGAAGTCTTACATCAGCAATCCTCCAGTCTGTTTCCTTGGGTTGTTTTAAGGATTAGATGAGATGATGTTTAAAGCGAAAGCACTCTATTGGATAGAAATAACTCTTTAGGCACCGATTATTATTAATTATTATTATTAGGGCTTTGCTTTCCAGCTGGTTTCTTGTCCGTCGGTGGACGTTCATCTGTGACATGTGTCGCCAATGTCAGGCCGTTTCTTCTCTCCGCGGGGGCTCTGTTGTGCCTCGGGTTTAATGGATGTCTCTCTGCTTATCGCAGCCAACACTCGCAGGCGGCTGGAGGCTCCGCTAGAGTGGGTGGGGGATGGGATGTTGGAGGCACCTTGCTTCGCTTTGAGGGATCTGAAGGGGGTTCACGCTGGGCCCGGCACACCAGCCTGCACGCGGGCTTCGAGGACCCAGGGCTGCTATTCGCCTTCGGTACTGGAAGTTGCCCAGGCAGGCAGGTAAATCCAGAGGCGCTGGAGCACGGCCTGGTGAAGAAGGAAACCCCGGCAGCCCTCGGTCCACGGCTCAGACCCAGAGAAAAGCTGCCTGATTCCATGGCTCCAGACCCGAAATATCCAAGAGAAGGGTTAATGAGGTCGGGTTGAGAAGAGGGGCCTGGGATGAGGATGGGAGGATGCACTATTGTCTTCCTGACTCCCCAGTCGGACTGAAGAGCAACCATGCGAGTCCGATCATCTAGTCAAATACTATTTTTCACCCAATTAATTTCTGAACTCTTCCGCGACCCCATTTCATGCCAGTTTATTTTAAGCTGCCACTCGGCTGGAGACCCGCCAAGAAATTATGAGACGTCTCGGTCCCAGATGCCTCTGTGTTCCTTTTCCACGCTGGTGTGGTCGCCCTTTGAGCCTGCGGAGCCGAGGACACGGGACCCAGCCTGTGGGTGCTGGGGGGCTTGAGGGGCAGGGCCTGGCCCTTTGCTCGTGGGCTGGGCCTTCGCCCCACCTGGACAGCGCCTCGCGGCGGCCCGCGGGGGCCTTTCAGAGACTCGGGAGCTGGGAGCAGGAAGGAGCGTGGCGAAGGCTCGGAGGGCATGAGGCTGCCTGTGGGCCCACAGACCTGGGTCCTACTTGCTTTCAGAAAAGAGCTTTAAACGAGGTGCACTGAAGACCTCCCCCTCGCGGGTGAAACCTCTTACACTCAGGCCAACTTTGCATGGACCTGGCTTCCCTAACAGCTCCTTCTCTCCTCTGTCTCTCTAGCCTATGACACCTGGTGCGGTGTGGCCCATGGATGCACTAGAAAACTGGGGCTGAAGATCTGCGGTAAGTGAAAGGGCCAGCTGAGGGCCTGGGGCGCGGCAAGTAACCTTGTGGGTTTGGAAAAGGGAGTGGGGCGCGGAGGGGGAACCTGGCCCTTGGGCCTGGTTTTCTAGTGTATAGTGCCGACGCCCAGCAGAGACGCACCTGCCGAGGTCCTGGTGCTCCTGCGCCCTCCTCTGACACGGTTTAAGGACCTTTTCCTTCAGTGTCACACGGGAACCTAGCGCCCCCAAGCGGCAGCACCGCGCCGGGGCGCTCTGTCCGCGAGCCCCGAGAAGGTGAACGGACCTGGCTTTGCAGGAGGGCAGCGCCAAGGCGCGGCGTCTGCCCAAGGCTGTGGCTGACAAGTACCCCTGCCCTTCGGCGTCGCCCACCCTCACTCCACCTTCTCGCCTGTCAGGGCGCAGTGAAAGCGGCCTCCTCCACCGGAGGGTTTGACCGGGATGTCACAGTGGATTTGAATTTCGGGCTTTGGAACCGCGAGGCCGTAGGCATGTGCTGCCTGCAGACCTCGGTGGCTGCCTAGGGGAGGTGCGGGCCGCGCAGGCCGTGGGTTTGCGGGTCGTTGCCTTGAAGGCCGGAAAGCAAAGGAAAGGACTCGGACGCGGGGCGCGGGCCGGGGCTGGGGGGCAGCGGGTTTTCAGGCAGAATCTGCTGAACAGGAAAACGAACTGGTCTCTGCTCCCAAGGGCCGTCATTTTTTAAGGGCAAAGCAGATTTGCTAGAAGGTCTACCGCTGACCGGCTCCAAGTGAACAATGAGGACTGGCTTTCCTTGCTACATTTCACCGTCTAAAATTCTCTGGTCTCATCGGTCTAGAAAATACGGGTGTCCCCGGGCAAGGGCTAGGGAGGCGGGGAAGATGAACAGGGAGCTTATTAAGGAGCCATCGGTCAGCCGCGGCTCGAGTGCGCCCCAGGCCCCGCGGGCAGCGCAGAGGGTTACTCAGCGGCTTTGGGGAACCACCGCCCTCCTAGCTCGGCCGCGCCACGCCCTCCCTGCGTTTCTGCGGCCGGGTCCCCTTCGTCCTGGGGCCGAGCATTTAGAATGAGCCCCGAAAGCCCCGCCCCGCCCCGCCCCGCCCCGCCGCGGCGCTGCCCCGGGCTCCGCCGGCTTCCCGATGCGCGAGGCTGTGGGCGAGGGCAGGCAGAGTCTGGGTGCCCGGCCGCCCGCGACCGGAGCTTTGTTCTATTCATAGCCCCCTCGCACCCCGCCCCGCCCCCACCCGCCGCCATTCCGGGCTTAATGGCCCGTTTCCCGCCAGGTCCCCTCGGCGGCCGCGGCTGCTGCGCTCGCCTTCTGCAGCCGTCGTCCTCATGCAGACGGGCAAGCAGAACCGAGCGAGCCGGGGCGTCCGCCGCGGCCGAGAAATGGTAGGGGCCGGCCCGGGGTGAAGACCGCCTTCCCCGGGGTCCTAGGCAGCCCCAGTTCACCCCATCCCGCCTCCAGCTGCTGCCCCCTGCTGCTCTGCGGCGAGCCCTCTGGGTCCGCGGGGAGGAAAGGGGTAGGCGCCCCTCCTGGGGACACATCCGAGGTCCTGAAACGTAAAGGGGCAGAAGAGCGTTAAGCTTAGCCGGGGCTGGGGCTGGGAATAAGGGGCCTTAAGTTACGACTGTCCCCTCCGCCGCTGCCAGCCAATGCCATGAGGAGCGATCTTGGGCATTTGGGGGCTTCGTCCTCAGAGTTTCTTTCCTATTTCTCTCTTCCCCTCACCCCCTCCCACGTTAATTTTGGGAAAATTGCAACCTGAGTGATAGGAAGGAGGAGAGGACAGGGTCATCTGTCGAGGGGAAATTAACTGCTGCTAACGTGCTGTGCGTTTGGGGCCACGCATTAAAAGGCTTCCCATCCGGTTTGACCGTGGAAGAAAAAAGCACCAGCAGGATTTATTTTCCGAGCTTTGGGCCATCTCTGGATTTCCATTTTAATCTAGTGGAAATGCAAGGCAGTCTTTAGTTTAGTTCCTGGGTCCACAGCCTCCTCCCGCCTCCACAGCCCCTTCTTCCCAGACATGCGTGTGCCTGGAGGGTGCCTTCTAAGCCTGACACCATCAAGGTTGAACTGTCACTTTAAGACAGCAGAGGAAAGTCTTCCATGTCCAAACCCCTGCCCTGGGTCACACCTCTGGCGTTCCTCCATGTCTTGTCAAGATTCAGCCCCACACTCAGCCTCTCATCCTCCTTCACCTTTAAGCCCTGGAATGAAACCACAAGAAAGCCCTAGGTGCCCCTAGGGATCCCCTTAGCTCTGAGGCAGAATTCCCCTGAGAGAGTTACCAGAAGGAAGGCAGGGATTTTGCCAACAGCCAGAGAGTGGCTGCAGGCGTGGTCACACGACCTAAATAGAATAAGTCTCTGATCCTTAAGTTCTGGTCCAGGTTTTGCTAAATTCCCAGCGTGTCCTGCAGTTCTGGTCACTTGCGTATGCTGAGTCCCAAATTTACTGCATGGTGTATCCCTGAACCACTTCACCTAGTCCACACAGGGTGTTTAACTTTGTATTAGTTGCCAACTTTTAAAACTAGAGACCTCAGTATTTCCAATTTCTCTTGGGGGGGGGGGTGGAGGGAGATCTGGCAATGTGCTAGCCCATGAAATGCAAAAAAGCCTCCTTCCTCTGAGCAGTTTCGTGCCGCACCTTGGTGAGCAGAAAATGTGCAGCGTTTTCATTCCCATGTGACCCATTGGCCATGCATCCTGATGCCATACACAGCTTGGGGCCCCACTTGGAAACGTCTGGCTAGAGCCAGGTGCTTCTGGTTCCACACAGCTTACTGGGCCCCCAGGTCTTTGAGTTGGGGAGCCGTGGTGAAGCTCCAGTAGCAAGATCACCACCCAAGAGTTGGAGTCCTAACAGACACTTCTTCGCTTTGCTCCAACCTGACCAGGCACTTGGCTCTCCTTGACTTTCCTCTTTACCTACAGAATGGAGAGCTCTGTGGCCAGTTACCCATAGGCTGAAACTAAGTCCTCAAAGCTGGGCGCAGAGTAAGAGTACGTACAGCCTGCCCCAGTCTTGGGAATCTCTGCTCCCAGGACCCCACTGCTAGCTAGGGACACTGTCAAAGCACTGATCTCAGTATCACCACTTTGTTGTTATCCTTGGAGAAGCAGACAGTTCCTTCTAAGGCCTCTTGGACCAAGAGGCCTGAGTTGTTGACGTTTTTTGAGGATTCCCAATATTTTAGGAAACTGACACCTTCCTATACAATATGAAAGAAAGGATAGCCTGTGTGAAAAATTTACAGTAGTACAAATTATAGTGCAATGTAAGAGAAAATTCTGATTCCTCATGCACTGCAGGAAATGTGGTCCTGGAATGGGATGTGGATTTAAAGGTGTGTCGTCATTGTCACCTCTCCACCCCATCATGACATCTCCAGGTCAGCCTCTGTGAAAACCTCCTTTGGAGGCAACAACCAAAGCCTGGTGGTTTCTAAAGGGGTTTTAAGGTGGAAAGACTTTTCCCAGACAGGTCTGAGACTACAGAGTGGAGGGTCAGCTGAGCAAGACTTCACCCCCACTGGGTCACATGGATTTTGTTGCTCTGGCCTGGCAAATTCCACAGTCACTGTTCTGGAACCAGAGGAGCCTTCCTGTGACAAATGAGTGTTGGCTCCTGGTTCTGGGTGCTGGGGATTTGAAGGAAGAAGAAAGTAGAAGGAGGGAAAGGATGCACTCTGATCTTCATATTCAAGTACGCAGCTCTATAACAGTGTATCTCCCTCTTTTGATGTTCTTTGGGGCTTCCGTGATAAGTTTAAAAAGTGCTGGGAACAGCAAGAGGTTTGCACTTTTGCCTTCCTATTTCTCCCTCCAAAAATAGACCCTGGCTCCTGTGTGGGAGGATTCTAATCACCACAGCTTTCTTCTCGCATCCCTCTTCCACTCATCACCATTGAATTCACAGATTAACTTGCTTTTCTCTGTGCCTCATGGGACTTTTTTCCAAGCCTGTCTTGTGACGTCTGTGATTCCCCAAGGATCTTGGTATCTACAAAGACAGTTTTGCGGTCATCTTCTCTGTGTGTTGCATATAGGCTAAGACTAAGACAGTGTTGGAGGAGGAGATACCTGGGAAAAGAGTGGTTTCTCAGGTTGGGGATCCTAGAAGAGAAGGGTGGAGGGGAGGGGGCTATGCCCCAAGTTGGCACATTCTCCAGTCCATGTGGATTTAAAGCTGTGTCGTCATTGTCACCTCTCCACCCCATCATGACATCTCCAGGTCAGCCTCTGTCCATGGGCTCAACCCTGCTTCCCTTTTGCTACTGGTGTTGCTTGCACTGCTCTCTGGGGGTGGGTGCTCTAGGGCAGTGGTGGGGAACCTATGGCCACAGTGGGCATGCAGGGCCCTCTCTGTCAGCTGCCGGTCAGGTTCCCTCAGCATCTGGGCATTGGGTATTCAGATTTAATTGCAGGGTCGACACTTCATGATAAATAAGTGGGTTTTGGGTTACAGGTTGGACACATAGTGGCTCAAAGATTTGCTATCACTGAGGAGAAGAGCTGAGGTGCTGGTAACTCCACCCTAGACGCAAAATTTGTGTAATTTCTGCCCACCTCCACCACCACCATACCGGGGCAGGCACTGTACCACTGAGCTACATCCCCAGCCTGACTTTTTATCTTTATTACAACACTGGTTGCCATCAGCCAAACTATAATCTCTTGGAGGGTAGCAGGTCTGTCTCACTTATCTTTATCTGTCTCCATCCTAAATGTATAACAAACTGCTTTTCCATAATGGATGATTAATAAGTATGTATAGAATTAAATGCCAAGGTCCATAAGATCTTAAGCTTTCTTGTCTTTTTCCCTAATGCCTTTATTAATGTAGAGAGGGTAATACAGGAAAAGCTGCATTGCAAGAGTGGGTCAGAACAATTACACTTACATTCAAGCTGTGAGGGTTGCCTAGTGCCAGAGGAAAGCATCTTCCCTAATCCCCAGGACCTCATCGCTCCTCTCTCTGTTGTCTTCTTCCTTCCTCCTTCCGGTGATCCTTACCCTCCTCCCTCTTTTACCCTGCCCCCACCCCTCCCTGCTAGTCCTTTCCCTCCTTCCTCCACTGGCCTCCCCCTCCTCCCTCTGGTGACATAGTCCATAAACCCAGTGGCGGCAGCGTCTTCTCTGATTGGGTCCCTTCCTTCAAAACCGCATCCTCAGGCCAGTTACTGGAGTGGAAGCTGTCCAGTTGACTTAATTCTGAGTTCACTGTCACATTCAGAGAGGAGACTAAGCCTCGCTTACTGTTTTTCTGTCTTGCATGACTGGGTCTGTGCCAGTGATGGCACTTGGCATTGCCCCTTCCCCGCCCGAAGGAGAGCAGTGCCAGAGACACTCTGCATAAAACAGCTACTCACTCAGCTTCTCTTCTCAGCAGGGCAAGAGCCCTGCTTGGACCTAGCCCAGCAGCTGGCCTTGGTTGGTTGGGTGGTCCCCAAACCCTGACCCAGCTTCTTGTGTCTTAGGCTTCTTGCAAAGGACCAACAGCCTGGAAGAGAAGAGTCGGCTTGTGAGTGCCTTCAAGGAGAGACAGTCTTCCAAGAACCTGCTTTCCCGTGAAAACAGTGACCGGGATACCCACTTTCGGCGCACGGAAACGGACTTCTCTAACCTGTTTGCCCGAGGTGGTGCCACCCTCAGCCCCTAGCCCTACTGCGAGCCAGCTGGTTCCTTATTTGAGTGTCTTGACATTTTCCTGAAATGTTTTTTTAAACCAAGAAATGTCATTACTCTCTGTGAACTTTCATGAAATTGCTCTCTCGACATTGGAATATAACAGATTCCCTTCTTCCCTACTGCTTGGGTGTCCATCTTTTTGGAAGATAGATGAAATAAATCAATGATGCATACTTTAAAGACACTTGTAGGGGCAAACATGGATTCAGTGTGTCTCAAAATCCAAAGAAAATCTGTTTATTTCCTTAATATTTCCAAGATTTCTCTACCCCGCCCCCCAAAAAAATCACACTGTGGGAAGCTGTACAGCTGAGCCTCATAACCAACAGTCCTGAAACTCTTTTTCCCTTTGGAGACCTTTTGCTAATCTCTGCTACCTCAATAATGCTGGTCTCAAAATGTGTTTACCGGTCTCTCCTGAGCAGCTCAAAAGCAGACCCACCTCTGTCCCATCTGTTATCTCCCCAGAAGCCCACAGAAGCAAGAAATGAACAAGACTTCACTAAAACCTCCAAAATGACCCTAGGGTAGGCACAGAGTACCACATACAGTCAGACAACCTGCTTTTGAGCATTGGCTGACAACCTCAATTGGGATCCCCCACAACTCACATCCTTGGCTGGCTCCCCCCTCGCCTTTCCACCTGACTTTGTCTTGCAGAGCCTAGGGCCCCAGATCACCATCAGACATCTCAAGTCCAGGTGTTGAACAGTGAGGTCAAGTGACAGGCCGGGGATCCCTCTAACACCTTCCTGAGCTCTTCTTTCCCATTCTCATCCAGTTCTATTTCGCTGAGGACACCATGAAGGACCTCCCTCTTTAGAGAGTCCTCAGGCTCTCCCACAGAAGCCTTACCTTCTGCCATCAACAGATAAAGCATATCGTTAACACCAAATCAGATGCGCAAGGACGCTTGGTCCCGGAGCAGCCTGACAGAAGTGCCTTCTGTCACATTCCTCCAAGGGTCCAGTCGGCCTGCCATGGACACCTACAGTAGCAGGTTGCTCATGGCTCTGCAAAGCAGTCAATACCATGTATGACCACCCTGACTGTCAGAAAGTGTGTGAACCCCCAGAAATCATACATGAAATATCTCTGAATATACATACATGGTGCAACTGAAATGTACCGTGCTTAAATTTTTCAGTATTACAGTAAAATTCACATTGTCATAAATCCCCCTCAAAATACCTCCCCTACTTTGAACACACTTATCATTCTTAACCCTTTCTGAAGCAGATCTGGAAGTCCTCTTTCCTGTCTTTATGAAATATGACAAAAAATACAATGAGTGCCACTAATTGCCATCCACTGGAAAGGTAGGCTCCTAAAAACACTGCTCTCATCCACATTATTCCCTGGATCTGAAACCCTGCAATTTCTGGTACTTCTTCAAAGTCAAAATGACTATGAAAGGTAAACATTTTGAATCAATTCAGGACATCAAGGCAGCAACAAAGAATAACTAGAGACACTCATGAAAGAGGACTTCTAGAAGTGCTTCAGAAAGGAACAAGAACAATGGGACAAGTGTGTTTGACAAGAAGTATTTTGAGAGGGATTAATAGCAATCTGTCTTTTAGTACATGCTTTCTTAAAAATTTACACGTTTATCATATTTTTTATCACCTCTTTGGATGTGCGTTTTTCTGGGGTCATGGTACATTGGATTGACAGTGCATATACGTATCCTGGGGTATAATTAGACCTCTTGGGATAAGGTTGATATTAGGTATCTCTGAGCATAAAGCAGGAGATAACTATTCATTGGCTTTCTCCCCTCAGATCTGCTTCCAGCTAAGAATGGGGAGGAGCAAACTGTGCAGTTCCTATTGGAAGTGGTGGACATACTCCTCAACTACGTCCGCAAGACATTTGATCGCTCCACCAAGGTGCTGGACTTCCATCACCCACACCAGTTACTGGAAGGCATGGAGGGCTTTAACTTGGAGCTCTCCGACCACCCTGAGTCCCTGGAGCAGATCCTGGTTGACTGCAGAGACACCTTGAAGTACGGGGTGCGGACAGGTAAGGGTGAGGGTCAGCTGGATGTGCAGAGGCAGCCTCACCCTCATTTCACACTGACTGGTTGTGAGGCTGGCAAACTCACACTGGAGGAGAAACACAGAGTGGTGAAAGAAGGCAGCAAAATGCTCAGGGATCACAGCAACCCTGGCAAAAGGGTCTCATCATTTCTCGTCAAAGTAGATTTAAATATATAGTAATAGCTCATTTTTTAAGGCTATTTACCTAAAAAGTGGAATGATCCATCTACTTTCCTACTTCATTTTTGTTTGTTTTGTTTTGTTTATTGAGACAGGGTCTTGCTGTGTAGTTCAGCCTGGCCTTGAACTCACTATGTAGCCCAGGCTGCCCTCAAATTCATGGCAATCCTCCTGACTCAGCCTCCCAAGTGCTGGGATGACAGGTGTGCACTAACATGCCTGACCACTTCCCTTGTTCTTTTTCTCACTCCGTTTTCATGCCTGTTTCATTCCAACAAATCCTTCCTGCTCTTACCTTCACTGACACTGTGAAGAATTAGGCCTATTTTCTTTCTTTTCTGTAGTAGTTTCCTAGGGCTGTCATTACAAATTATCACCATCTGGGTGACTTAAAACAATAGAAATTTGTTCTCTGACAGTTCTAAGGGACAGGAGTTCAAAATCAAGGTGTTGGCCAAGCCACATTGTCTTCAAAGGTTCTAGGAGAATCCATCTTTGCTTCTTCCAGCCTCTGTTGGTTGTGGGCACTCTGGCTTGTAGATGCATCGCTCCATCTCTGCCTTCACCTTCATGTGGCCTTCTCCCTGCACGTGTGTGTCTCAGTGCTCCTCTTCCCAAAAGGACACTAGTCTTTGGAAAAGGGCACTCTTTAATCCAGCATGACCTCATTCTAAATTAACTGCATTGGCAAAGACCCTATTTCCAAGGAAGATCACATTTACAGGGACAAGGGATTAGGACTTGAACATATATCTCTTTTGAGGGGTATAATTCAACCCACAACATCTCTTTATTGGTTAGGTCAACAGTATGTCTGTCTATCTGTCTGTTGATCTGTCCATCTTTCTGTCACACGCGCACACACACACATAAACACACCCACACACTCCCATCATATGCTGTTCCAACCTCTGGAGTTTAGACACCCTGAGTCACCAAATCATATTTCCAACTAGGAGACCCTAGGGTTGTCCTTTGCCTCCCTTTCATGTTGCAGGAGTCCTCTCTAATCAGTGGTCCTGGCCAAAGTGGTTACATTCCAAGTGCCTCGAGTTCACATACTTTTGGGGCCTCTGTCTGAGCTTTTTTTGTTTTTGTTTTGTTTTTGTTTTTGTTTTTGTTTTTGTTTTGGTACAGGGGATCGAACTCACAACCTTGCACCTGCCAGACAGGCACTTTGGCCACTGAGCTAAATTCCCAGCCTTATTTTTTGAGACAGGTTCTCACTATTTAGTTCAGGCCGGCCTTAACTCACTTTGTAGCTCAGGCTGGTCTTGAAGCCACAACAATCCTCCTGCCTCAGCCTCCTGAGTGCTGGGATTAAAGGCGTATGCCACCATGCCTGGCTTTGTCTGAGCCATTTCTTATCACAGGAAGAAGCCAGTGGTTTCTTCTCCCTATAACTTTCCCTCCACAGCTGGCTTTCCTGATAAACAGGTCCTCAGGAAGTGGCAGTCCTTGGCGTAGTCACCACCACAGGGGGAACCCTAAGGCCACATGACTGGCAGTCTCTTGTTCTTTTACTTCTTTCTCTCTCCTCCTTTATTTTTCCTCTCACCTTTATGACTTATTAGAAGACAGATTCAGGATCAAGACTGGTGGGGATTAAGCTGATTACAGCTGCTGAATGTCAAAAACAAATTATTTTAATGAAATAATGAGGCTGGCCAACGAAGCTTTTTAAAGTAAGTAATCTCAAATAGCTATGGAGGTCTGTCACCACCACCAGAATAAGTGTGTAGCTTTGTTAAATAACAGCTGGGTGAGCCAGACTCAGTTATAGGTACTAAGTTTATGTATTTTGATTATTTGGAATTTGTTTTTTCTGTTTCTATTTTTATATTTTGATTTTTTGAGATAGAGTCTCATATAGTCCAGGCTGGTCTTGAACTTGCTATATAACCCATCCTAGCCTGCTTCAGCTTCCCAGGTGCTGGGATTACAGGTATGCGCCACCACACCCAATTTATGCTACTTGATGGTTAAAGAAAAGTACTGTCATCTGTTGAGGTACATTTTACTTGGTCTAATGGCTAACCTACTCTCGATAGAAAACTAATCGTGTTATTTGGTTATATTAAAAAAAAGACTCCGAATTTCCCATGTATGACTCACTTTAATCCAGTACTTTTTAGTCCAGTGTCTGTTTGCTCTACACACACTTTCTCAAAGAGATTAGGGTTATATGTTTTTATCACTAAAGCTCAGAATTGTGGTGTCCCTCAAAGAAAAATACATGATTTTGTTATAATAGCATCTCACATCATCTCCAAACAAAAGCATTTCATGACATGCTCAGAGAAAGCATGTCATAAATTCAGTGTATGAACTCATTTAGGTATTTAGTCTGTAGTCATCCATTTCTATAATTTAGAGCAGCTTATGAAAGTAGACATTTGCATTTACCCGGGGTTCATAATCTTCCAAGGAACATTTCTGCTGCAAGTCAGGTGTTATCCTTGGTTACATTAGATAGTTGCTGCTACGTCAAAATGTAGCTCCTAGTTGATGTTCCACAATTTAAATATAGATACAGGAACAATAGGATAACCCCATTAGGTGGCTGTGCACAGTGGAAATTTTTTTACCAACCTGGTAAATTGGGTGCAGTGTTACATGCTGGTAATCCCAACACTGAGAGAAGCTGAGGCAGGAGGATTGCAAGTTTGAGTCCTGCTTAGGCAACTTAGCAAGACCTTGTCTCAAAATAAAAAGGGCTGTAGCTCATTAATAGAGTCCTCCTGGGTTTTATCACCAGTATTTTGAATGTCCATGTTATAATGAATTGAATTTTAATGGTAAAAACATACTAATCTGTATATAATCTGTGAACAGATTATGAAGGCATTTGGAAATTCATATACAAAGTAACAAAAGGCTTTTTTTAAAAAAAGGAACAAGCATATGCAACTTCTCTCCAAACTGACACAGACAGTAGTCAGCCTTCAGAAACAGTGGCTATTTAGGTGATTTCTAGATATGCTGGACTTCCTTAGTTGTTCTTTAACTTCTTATTATGAAAATTTTTTAATTTATGCAAAAATAGAATTGTATCATGAACCTCATGTAGCAAACACCTTTGTTTAACTATGGTGAACTCCTGTCAACTTTGTTTCGCCTGTGTCTCCCGCCACTCTCCCTCTTTATCCTATAGAAGCAAATCTGCCATCAAATAGTATTGTATCCATACGTAGTCTTCATCCTCAAGAACTCTTAAAAAACCACAGTATCATTGTCATATATGAAAACACATAAGATTGATAGTTTTTTAATAGTATTCAAATTTCCAATTGTTTCACGAATGTCATGAATAATTGCTTTATTTTAATTCACTTGAATCAGGATTCAGGTAAGTCCCTCACTTTGTAGCTGATGGATATGTCTTTCTAGACAGTAGATTTCCTCCTCCATCACTTTTTTCTCATTGCCACTTACTTGTTGAAATTATTTACTTTAAAAAAAACAACTCTTTCTTTCCCCTCCTACCTGACATTGAGCCATTTGTTGCTTAGTGTCTGATTTTTGTTGGATATAAAGACTTGAAATGGAACTCTAAACCAGGATGTTTTGTTGATAGAAATTCTAGCAGAAGATTTTGGGGACATAAGTTGTAGCAATGTGGTAAAAGTAAGATTTGGGAGGAATTTGTGTGCTTTGTATTTTAATGGAGAAAAGAGATTATTTCACTCTCTTTCTTTGCCATCTTTGACCTTTGCCATGCTCTGGGTTTGATACATTGTCACATAAAGTGTGATTGTGATTGCTTTTATTTGTGATTCTGTCCTGTCTTTTGTTTTTGTTTTTGTTTTTTGGTACTGGGAATCGAATTCACAACCTAGTGTCTGCCAGGCAGGTGCTTAAACCACTGAGCTAAATCCCCAGCCCTATTTTTTGAGACAGGGTCTCATTATGCACTTCAGGCTGATCTTAAATTCACTTTGTAGCCCAGGCTGGTCTCGAACTCACAAGGATCCTTCTGCCTCAGCCTCCCAAGTACTGGGATTAAAGGTGTGTGCCACCACGCCTGGCTTCTGTCCTGTTTTAAAATGAAACATTTGCCATTAAAAACTTTTCAAATGGGTATTATATATATTTTCATGAATTGCAACAAAGTTCTTTATGCTGCTGATCTCATAGGTTCTGCTGGCACTGAGAAAAGTAGAGTAAAATGAAATAATTTAAGTTATTTAGACTAGTCTATGTGAATATCTAAAATCTGACTCAGTGTGTACACTGTTTACTATTTTTGATTCTCTTAATTTTTTCTAAAAATCAGTATTACTTGTTGAAGACTCTTGCTACTGAAGGATTGGCATCTCCTGGTATAAAAAAAAATCATAGTCCAGATATTCTGAATGAGAACCCCTCTCATCTGGAGAGGAATGGACATTCTCAGGGAAGAGATTTAGACCAGGAGTATTCAAACACTTTCCTTCTGACAGTTATTTCAGAGGCAAAGGCAATTTCCTCTGGAAACACAGGAGTCAGCAAATCTTTTTCACTCAAGTTCTCTGTCACACATCCCTAGATAATCTATTGTGTTGACTCCTTCATGACAGCTGAGCCAAGCTTGTGGATGTGGAATTGAGGTTTTCAGTGAATGCCAAGTTGGCAAAAACGTGGCAACAGTCCCGAATTTGCTGAGGACAAAACCTGTTAAAGCACACTGTGTGTTGCATGGGACTTTAAAGTAGCAGAGCAATAACAATTATTGCATCAGCCTTGCAATGAGTGAATGAGGACTGTCTTCCCATTTCACAGAGGAGATGTTAGGTCAGCCCAGCGATCAAGTGGGTTTAACGGAGATCCTAACTGTAGACCAAGAAAACACACCAAAGCTTCACATCATGTTTGTCACAGAGACCCAGAGACAATGGGATGGCCCCAGCTTCAGAATCAGAATCAGAGCTGGTTCTTTCCCTAAATCTAATTTGGTCCATAGAGCCAAGAACTCTCTCTGTCTCTCTGAACCCTACAGCCTCTTTTCCATCAGCAGATCTTGATTTTGGAATTAAAATCCTTGGAGTGTTAAGTGAAAAATTGAAACACGTATGAAAAAAATCAGGACACCACTTCTCTTTCATAATTAAAAAATAAATGTCATAGAGGAGTTCATCTGGAAGTCAACAAATAAATACTGGAAAGTGTGATTAGCTTCATGAGACTCGATTTTGTTTAAAACTTAAAAACATGATGCTTTAGAAACAGAGGGGTTTGTGGTGGCATCATTAGAGTTAATGGTCAGTATAGGAAGGGTCAACCTGCCCTTTCTTTTCCAAATATCCTTGGGCAGCCCTGTTGGACCACTGGGATGGAGACCTCATCACTGTGATCTGATAAGACAAGGCACTTGCTCCGAAGCTAGTTTAAAACCCAGGTTTACCTTGATGCTTGCCTGTTGCCTCTCTAGGTCACCCTCGATTTTTCAACCAGCTTTCCTCTGGACTGGATATCATTGGCTTAGCCGGAGAATGGCTGACATCAACCGCCAATACCAACATGTAAGTCTCTTCTTACATCGGCAACCATGATGCATGACTGTGACTTGTTCCTTTAAAAGTAATTCTAGTACTTCTATTTTATTAAAGTTGCCTTGATCTTTTTTTTCTCTTAAAATCTTCTTGTTTTCTCACAATTCTGTTAGTAGTAGATACTTTATGAACCATTTTTCTAAACTGCCCTCCCGGGACAGGTCGTAGGGATGTTGGAAGGCCGTTGCAGCCTAGTGACTGCTGTCTTTTCTCTCCACTCTGATGGCAGGGTTTCACCACGCTCTCTCTATAGACCCAGTCAGTGACACCATGTTTGACTAAAGTACCCAGAGGGAAATAATGAAACAAATTTCTTACAATAACTTCTTACAGTCACTTTTTAAAGATCGTGGTGCAGTAGACTCTGAGAAATGAAATTTAGGCAAAAGAGTGGTATCGTTTAAAATGAGAAATTACATGTGACATCAAGATAGAATGCAAGTTATTAAAGTTCAAGGTATTCTATTTTTCTTTGATAAACTATGACTAACCATGAAACCAAAAGGACATTTAACGATTGTATGTCATCTGTATGTGTCCCAAAGGTGTCTTATGTTGTGATTCCAAATACTAAAGCTACATTTCAGAAAAAGTTTCTAATAATTAAGGGTTCCTGCTTTGTTCATTAACTTAAAAGAACACTGACTAAACTTAAAAAGTAAATTGACAAGTGAAGCCTTTAGTGCTAACAGGCATTTTTTAAAAACTCAGCTGATTAAAAAATGAAAACCGTGGGCTAGGGTTTATCTCAGTGGCACAAGCACCTGCCTGGTAAGTGCGAGGTCATGAGTTCGATCCCTGGTACCAAAAAAAAAAAAACAATTTTCATGCTCCTTGCTCACAGTCAGGGGTAATTTCACAGCATGTCCATGTTGGATCACTGAGACGTCAAAGGGATGAGAGACATTCAGGTCAAAGATACAAGCAGTTGATAATCTCCTCAAGCAGAAAGTCCCCATTTGCAGTCTTTGCTGTACTATGATTTGAGGGATAAAAATACATGTATCAGCAAACACGAACACCATAATATGCTAATTATAACTTGAAAAAAGACACTAATGCCTAACTGTAGCATCTACTAACACTAAGGAACAGTTTAAATTAGAAAATACAGTTCCCTTGTTTGTTTGGACTCAACAATTTGGAAAATAAGTGAGAAGAACAGAAAGAATAAAAAGCATATACTCATTTAGGCTCAAGGACTTATAATCACACAGGCACTGAGTTCCCCAAACATCTTTAAATGTATATCCTGCAGACTTCTCAGCTGTGACTTCCAAACCATTAAGGTAATCTCAAGGTAAATAAAAGGAACTCATCCCTTTGAAGTGTTTATAAAAGACTTTTCTCTCACCAGAAAGATCCCACAGATTCTCCTTTTTTTTGTCTGTGTTCATAATATCAGTCCTTTTTCCTCAGTTCAGCCATGAAACACTAAAATTTGCCCCAGTCATCTGAGGTCACGGTCAGTCCAACTAAATGACACATCATAATTGCCACTGTACTGAACAGTAGGTATTTATAAAATATGATCCGATTCCAGCAGATCAATAGAGAAGGTTACTTAAAATAGTGAAATAGTTTCTGTCAGTTCTAGAGACAAGGTATTGTCTGAAGAAGTAATAACTATTATCTATAAATTGTTCAAAGCCAGTTCCTCTGGAAGACCATGAAATGTGTCAGCATTGTAGGAGCCCAGGCAGGCAGCATGCACTCCTTTATGAAAACTCCTTCTTCAACAGGGAATGGTGTTCAAAATAAGTCGAGGAAGGAATGGCAAAAGGATCTTTCTTTGGCAGAACATGATTAAATTAGTGATATGCTCTTATTTATTGCTTTTTAACCTGTACTCATTGTGTTTGGGTAGCAATGGTAATAGAGAATAATCACTATATTCCTCTGTATAGTGTTTTTAAAAGAACTATCCAAAGTCCTCATTCAGGTGACAAAGTGTAAATGTCTGACTGTTAGTAAACAAAAAAATATTTGTATTCATGCTTTTATACTTCCTTGTGCATGGAACTTTGATGTCTGTTCTTCTAAGCAAGGACCCAAAAAATTTCCAGAGAAAACTTTGCAAATGTATAATTGTCCTTGGCACCTACAGCTCTATTCTTCCAAAACCAAGAACAACTGTGCAGGTTGAACAACGCTCAAGTGTAAACAGCAGCCTGCCCTTAAACACCCAATGGCAATACATAATCTTAATGACAGGCTCATTCACAGCCCATTGCCATGAGGTTATGATTTCAAACATCTAGTGCTTTATTTTCAAAGAAGTTACACAGGAGAAATTTTCTATGGATGCTATCAGTCATCATGTACTACTGTGCAGGCTGTTAGAGGGGAGCAGTTTTCATTTGTCATAGGAAAGCAGTTGTGATGTAAAAGACTTACAATTCTGGCTCTGAAACATACTAACTGTGAGATCTTCACACAAAGCACAGAACCTCTGGACTTCAGTCTCTTCATCAAGAAAATGGGGGACCACAATATTCATCCTACAGAGTGGTTCTGAAGGCTGGAAAGGGCTGTAGTCCTAAGTGCCTAAGTCTATACAAGGCACCATACACGCACCTAGGAGAGACAGCCACCCCCACGGTCACTATCGCCATTGAGGACTCCTTTCCATCAGCCTTTTGGCTTTTTTTATTTCTGTGTCTCATCATCTCTGGACCATGTAGGGTTTCACTAAGCTCTCCTCTGCTCAAGTGTGTCATCTTTTAAGGTGAAGATGTCTTTCTTGCCGCATCTGTGAGGAGAGGAAGTCTAAAAGGACTGTCAAGATAGCAAGTCAACATGAAAGCTCTTATTAAGGAAGTCCTCAGTTTGACAGTCACCAGCATACAGGTTCTGTGTACTTTTGGGATTCAGACTGTGGCATGTGGCTGTCATCCACTAGGTTACCTCGTGGTGAATTCTGACTGCTGGAGCTCTAGCCATCGCTTCTGTGTTTTAGAACAGGAAAGAAAAAGTGAAGAAGTGATGGCCTAAAGAAAGAAGGAGGAAAGGGAAGGGGAGGGAGGAAGGAATCAGGCAAAAGAGAGTTATACTCCCTATTGCCAAGCTCTTAGGAGTCACAGCCAACTTCCCATAGCAATTATTTGCCCAAACCTTAGCCTCATGGCTACAGCTAGAAGGCTAGAAACTATAGGGTAAACTGCATTCCTAAGTAAAATTTAATGAAGCAAGAGAAAATTGATATGGCTAGCAACCAGCAGATTCTGCCACAAGGGAAATACAGTGTCCGGACCCTTTGCCTTAGTTCTGAGTACATCCCATTGGGAATGTGAGTTGAAACATGAAAAAAGGGCTAATCATCTCATTACTCAATTTAGAAAGGTTCAGAACTCTTCTTTGGTGTCACTCCAGGAATGTCACCATCTTATTGTTTAAATCCTTCCAGTCCTATGTTCTTATGCTGTGTCCCAAAACTTTGTGCAGATTTAGTTCCATGCTCTTTGATTCTGAAATGTAATCTTGTCCCTTGGCTTCAGCATCTAATCAACTTCTTCCAAATCCACATTTGACTTTTGATCTCTTGATTTCATCTGTTTTCACATGTCATTTAGAGAAGAGTATCTAACCTGGGATCCAGGTTGTAAGAAGAAAATTTCCTGTTACTGTACACAAAATAATGTGCTTGTCCTAATCTTTTACTTGGAAATAGGGACCACAGCCTTCCTAGGATTCCCAAAGTGGTCTGTGGCACCAACTAAATCAAGAACCAGTGCTTCAAGGCCTTCTGTAAGCTTTGGATAGAGGCACACCTCCCAATCCAATAATAAACATGGCCTGGACTGGGATGGCAGGGTGAGAAAGAGTATCAGGAGCAGGGAAAGCCATGTTGGTCTGTTTGTCAGTCCTGACTGTGGACCGATCTTCCAGCTTCTAGGAGAGGGAGAATGTCAGGATTTAGATCACAGGTCAGAATAAGCTTATTGTTAGCTGTGGAGTAATTTGTCCTTCAAACATAGGCAGGGACTGTCAAGATGCAGTGGAGGTCAATTATCAGATGCTAGAGCCATCCTAGTAAGCTATCTCAAGGTCGGGAATGGTGTCGTATAACATTTTTGTTTCCTTCATACACAGGATGTTGCCTGACAGAGAACAGTCATTCAAGAAGTATTCATTGAACAGAACTGAAAGAAAAGTTTAGGAATCAAGTAGCTAGCATAGATGAGGAACCTGAAATAAATTAGATCAGTTAGTCTCCTAGTTGAATTTGGGATTCTGGTTGCTGATCCTGAGAGTAATGGCTATATTCTGGGTCCTCAGGTAGAAAGACTAATTCCTGAAAACTTGGGTCCTAAATTGATTCTAATCGTGAAGTACAGAGTTGGACCAAGACCCCTGTCCTCCATATCATACCTTTTCCCTTCCCCATGTGGTTCCTGCCTGGCCATCTAACACAGATTTGACTCTTACTCCACTTTTATGCAGTCCTCATGAGGTTCTGATAGTATGGTATATAATTCCGTTTGTTCCTTGCCTCACTCCAGAATATTTTCTTATTTGGTATTGTGAAATTCTTTCTAGCACCTCCATTGCGACCAGTATGTCTTTACCATGCAAACAATTTTGCCATTTCAACATTTCCAAAAATCAGTGATACCATTGATAATACATTTGTCCAAAGATGTGTGGAAACACATCATGAGTTTGCCTCTTAGTACACTCAGCAGCACAGGCTAAACCAGGAATCCTTCTCTTCTTCTTCCTTTATCAGGCCATCAGACATGAGTGTTGGTTGCTACGGTGATGGGGCTCAGAGCAGAACCAAAGCATGATTGTGACCTCCAGAGGTGATGGTAACTGAACACATGATTTCCAAGGGTCTTCCTCCTTAAATTCCAGGGGCCTCTCAAAAAAAAAACAGGCATATTCTTTTGGAAACAAAATTCTTCTACTAGCAGACATATCTCAAGGATCCTACAATAGCTTTCTCATCCTTGCAAATAGATTTTCTAAATAACTAAAAAGCAAGAATCACCATTAGTCCCTGACTCTGGCACTCAGCCCAAATGCACAGACTAATGCTAACACCTCCCTGTATCGCTTGACTGAGGCAGCCTAGGCATCTCTCTTCAGCAAGGATGGTCTGAGCCTAGTAAACAGCTCTAACACCTAAGGAGTGCAAGCAAAAAGAGGAAAGACAAAGAGCCTCAGAGCTTAGTAAATATCTTTTTGTTCTGGCTTAGTTATCTGTGGATAGACCTTCCTTGATTTCTCTTAGGCCGTTTGATCTTATTTCAATGACTATTCTGCCATAATGTGGCTCAGCTTTGGAAAGAGCATGGCTTGCAACTTTTACCTCAGTGTGTTAGGAGACCAGTGTAACCTGGCAGGAGATCTGATGCCCACAGTTGGCTGTGCGTGTGTCAGTTGACTTATCTTCTTGTTATTTATAATCTATAATTATAAAATCATCACTTATAATTATTCTCGACAGATATTGACTTTAGAAAATTATAGATACATACTTGTCCTTGGGGATTATCAGTAAAAAAACTATGTAGATGATTATGTTGAGAACCTTAAGACATGGGTCAATATTTCCAATTATCTTCACAGTTAGCCTTCAGATGTTTACAGTGTTTTCAAAGGATAGACTTTGGCTCTGGCTTTTATAGATTTTACAGGAGTGAAACTGGCAGTCTTTTTTTTTTTTTTTTTTTTTTTTTTAGTGTTGCAAACCAGTTGTAGGTAGAATATGAAATACATTTTTTTCAAATAATATTTACACTGTCCTGCAACCTGCAATGTAAGAGACCCAGAAAAGTCATTCTCTTTGTTACTTGAGTAAACCACACTTAAGACAGATGAGAATCTATTTTGTTCTTGGTAACCCAGGCTAGGTTCTGACATTTTATGATTGGCGACAATACATTTCCAGAAGCTAAATTGCTTTAATTGCTTTTTTTGTTTTGTTTTGTTTTGTTTTGAGACAGGGTCTTGCTATGTAGTTCAGACTGACCTTGAACTCACGACGTAGCCCTGCCTGGCCTCGAACTCACAGTGATCCTCCTGCCTCAGCCTCTCAAATTCTGGGACTATTTGTGTGGGCCACCATGCCTGGCTCTCTTTAGTGGTTTTAGTGTATTTGTATTATTTTAGAATATAAATACAAATACTAAATTAATCATGTGTTTTCCCAAAATAAGTGACTTACCTTCTTTATTTTCATCCTTTTCCTCATCACCTTTCCAGGTTTACATATGAAATTGCACCAGTGTTTGTCCTCATGGAGCAAATAACGCTTAAGAAGATGAGAGAAATAGTTGGATGGTCAAGTAAAGACGGTGATGGGATATTTTCTCCTGGTAAGTTTCTTTTCTCTTCCTCTGACTGTCCTCCAGGTTTATAGTATGAATCCTCAGGATTATTGGGACATTCAATAAAATGAGGGCTTGGGGAAGCATAATGACCTTAAAAAAAGAATTTTTTTTTGGCACTCTGCCTGCCTGTCATTGTCAGAATGAAGGCTAGCAAGAATTCCACATTTCTCTACAAACTAACCAGCAAATCCTAAATGCCTAAAGCCATACAAACTCATAAAAGCTGAGTCTAGGTCACAGGAAAGACACAATACCAGTGTGATATGCTGGGGATCAGTGGATCGAGTTTAACAATGAACTGATTGACTTCATCCTAAACAGTATATCTACTTTGAATCTGTAGCTCAAAGGAGAGGCAGTAAGAATCTTTTCAACATGCACAGGTATCCTTGGAGGTAGGGAGAAGTTGCAGATGGTGTCAGAGTCAGTGTGACTATGAAGGAGAAGCGAAAAAGCAATACAGTTGTTCAGGCAGTTCAAGCAAACCATGCATTTGCCTATATCATTCTCAGGTAATTGATACAAAAGTGGCTATTTTATGTGGCTAGACATACCTAATTACCTCAATTCTCCTTCTGTCTTTATTTCCGTAAACATGCATTTGTTTTTATTTAGAGAAATTTAGAGCTCTCCTCAATGACTCAATAACTCAGTTGGGCTATTCTTTGAAGAGAATACCCAGGCTGGTAGCCAAGCAATGTCACTGTTTCCTTTTATAGGTTCCATTACTTTCTCTTTCTCTGTCTTTTTGAACTCAGGGAACAGATTCATCTTTGTTCAGTAAATAGACTGAACAAAAAGTGAAAGCTGGAAGGTTGTAACTCACCCATCTCTTTGCAACCATTTCCTCCTCCTCTTATATTTTTGTCTGGGCTGCTAGGGAGAATAGCCAAGTTACCTACATAGCTTTGGGAATAAATGTAACTATCTATATTCCCAGAGGAGAGGGTCCAGAAGCAAGCCCTGGCCATAGGGAAACCAGCCAAACCAATCTGGGTATTATCTTTCCTGACCTACTTTATCTTGAGACACCAGTTCAGCCTTTTTGTTAGAAACAATAATGGAAGAGCCCCAATACCTCCAACTATGTCTGTTTGGTGATAGGGGGAGCCATATCCAACATGTACAGCATCATGGCTGCACGTTACAAGTACTTCCCGGAAGTTAAGACAAAGGGCATGGCGGCCGTGCCCAAACTGGTCCTCTTCACCTCAGAACACGTGAGTTGGGGGCTCTTGCTCATGGATTGTGGTGGTTTCCAAGGGACTAGCTAACTTTTAACCTCAAGCCTCTGTTGCAGAGTCACTATTCTATAAAGAAAGCTGGGGCTGCCCTTGGCATCGGAACCGACAATGTGATTTTGATAAAGTGCAATGAAAGGTAGGCAGGGGAGAGTGACTATTAGGTTCTTGATGTATTAAATGTGTTCATCTGTTAAATTTGTTTTATTGTGCTTAAGGACTGGCTCAGTACAGTGTGCCAAGCTGCTAATGGTCTGGTGAAAATATCCAATTAAATTACTTTTGCTGCTGCTAAAGTTTTTTCTCATGTGCAATCTCATTGATTCTTCATTTTAATTTCTCTTCTTTTACAATAATTACAGGGGGAAAATAATCCCAGCTGATTTAGAGGCAAAAATTCTTGAAGCCAAGCAAAAAGTATGTACAACACAAAGCATCTAAATCCCAGTGTTTATAAATTTTTAACAATACTTTCTTTCTGACCTAGATAATAAAAATCTTTGTAATAGGAGATAATTTAATTGCTCCTAAAATTCTATCCTTGGGTATTTGATTATTTCTAACTATGAAATGATTTGACCTCAAAGCTATGTCTATAAAACATCTATTTCTGTTTTTGATAAATGAAAAATTCAGTCATTAAGCCACTTGTCTTCTTTATGGCAAGTGATCAGCTGCTGTTCCTCAATAAATCAGTAGGCATCATGAAGATACTCGATCTTCTTACTTGTTTCTTCTTAGGCATATCCTTATTTTAATAAATGCCATTTTGACCCAGTGTGATGATGCATGCCTATAATCCCAGCACTTGGGAGGTTGAGGCAGGAAGATCACCTTGAGTTCAAGGCCAGGTTGGGCTACATAGTGAGTTCAAGGCCAGCCTGAACTACACAGCAGGACCCTGTCTATAAATAAATAAATAAATGCCATTTTACCTTGGTACTCTGTTTAGCCCTAGCAGATGATTCATAGTATTTGGCTAATCCAGCCTCAACAAACTTTATTAAACACAGAAACTTCATGGAACATATGCATCCCCAAATCACTGCCAGGAAGCTGTCAGGCCATTTAGCAACACACTGTTGTTTTGGTTTCTTTCTTATGCCTTCTTCTCTAACTTAGTTGTTTCACCATGTGTTCGTGTTTTGCCTTTCACAGTGTACAGACATGTTTTAAAAAATCAACAAGGCTTCCATTTAATTGTTACACCAATACACATAGCACAACACAGACCTAGGAAGAACACTAGTAGATGATATTCAGAAGTGAAGTATTTGTAGCAATGCCTTCTCTTTATTCCAAACATTTATTATTACTTCTTTTTTATTTTTTGTCACAGAACTCATCCCTGTCTAACACACCGTATCTTTTGTTTATTTAATTTTATTACCTGTCACCTTCCCCCCCACTAGAACATAAACTCCACAGTGACGGAATACTCCACCTGCCAGGCTCACCACTAGGTCTGTAGCACCTACAGCTAAGCCTGGTATATCAACATCTCTAAAAATAATCTGTTGAATAAATGAATGAGCGAGTGAATCAGCCAGCAAAAAACATTGCCGGACATAGTATGTGATAGCACACCAGCTGGGTTGATCACTATGTAAAACAAATGTCATTGCAGTTCTTCTACTTCATGTGAAATGAGCAAATGAGAAAGTCTGAAAGCACTAATTGGCTCTGTCTTTCTCACCTTGTAGGGATATGTTCCTCTTTATGTCAATGCAACTGCTGGCACGACTGTTTATGGAGCTTTTGATCCGATACAGGAGATTGCAGATATATGTGAGAAATATAACCTTTGGCTGCATGTCGATGTAAGTGATATAATTCACAGAGCAGCCCAGTCCACTGGGGGAGGAGGGTAGTAACAGCTCTGCTTGACAGTTTGCCTCAAGCTGCTCCCAACACCCCAGCTGGCCCGTTCTGCACATTGTATTAGTTCCAGCTCTTCCCCAGGCTCCAGACAGCCACTCATGACTAGTACCTACCACAGACCTGTATACCCTCTGGGATGCATCCAGTTTCTTACTGGACAATCGCTGTCTTCTGGGATTCCTCCTAGAGTATGAGTTCCGTTGGATTACCAGGTTGCTTTGTTCCGACTAATGGCTACAAAGTAAAATGTAGCTCATTTCAGAGGGAAAAAATATAAGACAGTATGTATAGAAAGTGGCCATGAATGTGAACATTTAGCTACTTGCCTGCTGCCCAGCCATCTATGATACTTTTCCAAAAAGAATGCCTATCTGCTACATGCAGTTGAAATCAGGAAGCATATGGAAGGCATTTTCAACTAAGAAATACTTTTCCGGCACACAAATAGTTCATGTTGGCCCGTGTGACTAGGTGTATATTTTTCTTTCTCTCTGTCCATTCTCTTGGTGATTTAACTTCTCACAACTGGACACTGGTAAAATCTGTCCTGCTGCTGAATAAGTGACTAAGAATGTTGTGTCTTATAACATGCCAAGCTATCCAGTAGACATGTATCATGGTCCCACACAAATGTCTTGCTACAGCTGGAGCTTTGTGAGACCTGCTGGGAGCTGCTACTTTCCGAGTTTCTCTGGTGCTGTTAGAATTCTACCGTAGGGAGAAGCAGACAATGTGCCAGCCTTTGTGTTGCTTCCAGAGTCTCCAAGGCTCCCTGGAGGGCTCAGAGTGGCCCTGGTTCTCCATAGTACTTCGGGCCTTCGTATCTTACCCCTTGAACACCATGCTCAGACCTGGCTTACCTGAGTGCTACTCTGACATTATATTGGAGGAACTTTTGGTAAAGAAATGACAATGGCAAATAGCCACAGTTCCTTGAGCTGGTTGAACAACCAGCACGGATGGGTTCCTTTTGTCAGAGAAGCTTGTTTTTCACCTTTCCCTTCTCCCTCATGTTTGCTGGAGGTGCAGAATGACTGGCTGGGTTTAGATTCTTCAGTGTCGCTGCTCCTCTCCCTCTCCTTTCTCTGTCCTCACAGGCTGCCTGGGGCGGTGGGCTGCTCATGTCCAGGAAGCACCGCCATAAACTCAGCGGCATAGAAAGGTATGGGCAAGCTTGCTAGGCCTCCCTGCTTCCAGAACATTCCACACACTGTCCTCTAGTGTTGGCCTGCACCTCCCCCAGTCCTGGTTCCCAACATCTTAGTTCAGTCTAAGTGCACGTTAGTTCAGCAGGCATTTATTGAGCACTTATTTTATGATTGATTTTCCAGTCAAAGAAGTCCTCAGTGAGTTCACAGTTTAAAAAGATACAGAAACTGGTAATTATGCCACCATGGAATAGGCTTTAATGACAGATGAAATTGCAGGTGTCTGAGTTGGAGAAAAGAGAGACTAATCTGTGTGGGGAATTGGAGGCTAAATCAGAATTTGCATGGGTAAAGTGAAGCCCACCAATTCCTTCCATTCTTCTTCCTCAGTAAGGTAGAGAACTTCTGGGAAAGCAGCAAGACACTCAACTCCCCCTAACTTATCTCAGCAGATACTGAAATACAGGCAGGAAGCCAGGACATGGGAAAAGATAGTCCAGGCAGTGGGAATAGCAGGTACAAAGGTCCTGAGACAAGAGCATTCTTAGCAAGCTGGAGGACCGTCAAAATGACCAGGAGGGCTGGAGCAAAGTGGTGGGGATAAGAGCAGACTAAAATTGGGGAGATTGATGAGGAGCAAGTACCACAAAAGCACACCAGTGACTCCTGTCTCAACACGGTCTCTGGATTTTGTTGCTGCTACTATGCCTCCTCCCTTCTGTCTCAATTTTGAAAGGCCACGATCAGGGCAAGAGAAACTGACTCTCTGAAGCATGATTATATGACCCTGTAACTTTGAGGATAATACAGTAACTATAGATTTCTCAGGCAATATTTATTTTCCATCCTTGAATCTAGAAAAACTTAAACATTCTGCGTGCTAGACTTTCTTTTTTAACATTTTAAATCACCTGTGTCTTCTAAACTGAATCTATATCATGTCTCACCCTTTCCATTCGTAACAGCACCAAGTCATTATTTCAGACCTTTCAGACATTTAGAAAACTATTAAGACAGTCTGTGAGATCTAAATATATTTTTAATGACTTCATAAATGATAGCAATGAGAAAATTGATTGAATTTACTACCTTCCAAGTGTGGCTTGACACACAAACTTTTTCATGAGATCAGCACATTTTCATGAAATCAGTTAACTCTTTGGGACATTTTGCAGGTCCCATTTGTCAAGTTTTCCCGCTTACACACTTAAGGGGAAAATACTTCAGACCTCTCTTCCTTTTCCTTGAAATGCAGTACACATATGTACTAAAGGACCTAAGTCAGACAAAGAGGTTAAAAATTCTCAATGAGGACTTAGTGCTAGGACAGCAGAGACAATGTAATTCTGAGGCATTTGCTATATCAGGGGAAACATCTTTACAGGTATTGAAACACAGAACCCAGTTGTGGGCCTAGCCAGTGGGAAGGTGTCTGTAACCCATTGAAGCAAATTGCAATCATCATAATTATACTCAGTTGTTTCTGTGATGTCCTAGTGTGCTCCTTAACCATCTAATTGTGTCTGACAGAGTGATGCGGTTGCTTGGAGACCATGCTGGTTAAGCAAGCATTGCAGCCAAACTGGCAAAACCATGCTTGTTTAGAGTTTAAACAACATTGCTAAGTAAAGTCTAGACTATTCCAGTGGATTCTTGCTCTTAAGTGTCATCCTTCACCCTACCCATAAGCATGTAGGTGCATCTCATCAGCCCATTTTATAAATAAGAATAGAAAGACAGAAAGAAATCTGAAGTCTGTTTTTGCAATTAGACTCCCTGGATTGGAAGTGTGACTTTATATATTTAACATATCTGTACATCAACTTCTTTATCTAAATAGAATAGTAGTATCCATATCAGAGGATTATGTGGAATCATATATTGTGGGAATTATGTATTCCAGACAGTACGATAAGCACTGTATATTTATTAACTCATTTTAGTCCTTCAATTCTGTGGGGTAGGCTTCCCATTTTGCAGATGGGAGCCCTGAGGCACAGAGGAGTTACTAAGATGCCCCAGCTAGCAAATGTTAAAGCAAAAATTCATACTTGGATAGCCTGGCTCCAAAGCCTGAGTTGTTAACCACAGCACCATAGTGATATCCACCTAAAGCTCTTAAAACAACAGGACACATGGTGAGCTCTTTGTAAACAGCAGCAATCGTTGATGGCAGTTGCGCAGAAGATGATGTCTGCAATGTCATGCTCCAAGACTGCCCGCAAAAATGTGTTTCCTACTTGATTAGTCAGTTTAGGAGAACAGCACAAAAAATGTTTGTGATTTGAGTGGAGATGGGTGGCATCTTCCTCGACAGGAGAGTTTCCTCTCTCACCCTGGCACCTTCTCCTCAGAGCGTCATGTGCTTCTTTCAGGGCCAACTCAGTCACCTGGAACCCGCACAAGATGATGGGCGTGCTGCTCCAGTGCTCGGCTATTCTGGTCAAGGAGAAGGTCTGTACTCCCTCCCAACAGACAGGCAGCCTGCACGGGGGCTTTTCACAGTCCTGCATGTGACAGTCCTCGTAGCTGACTCTCATTCTCCTCTTGGTTCTTGCTGTCACCTCCTTCTCTGTACAGTGCTCAGAGCCCTGGCAATGACAGAACCATTGTTTGAGCATTCCTTTGTGTACACAAACGTGAAGGATTAGGGGAGACACCCAATCGATTTTGTCCTCATTGAGAACAAAGTGCTCACTGGAACATACTTTGAATTCTTGGTATGAATTTATGGTCCCTGGAGCTGAGATAAATTAGGCAGAATAAGAACTACAAATACCTACTGAGGACAGTGTGCAATGTGGACAGAAAAGCTTCTGTAAATGAGTTGCAGCCATGTTCCCTTCTTTCTGCACCTGGTGGTGGGATCCTGCTCTTGGATGCATTGTGGCTTCATAAACTTCAGCACGCTGAGCATCCCCAAGTCTGTCCCCAGCCAGTAGGAGCAGGAACTCACTCAGCCTCTTTGCTTCACTTGTATTTAGGGTCTCCCTTAACTCCATAGGAGATCTCGCTTGCGAAGGTTGGAAGACTTTGGTGGGGGTTGGGGGAGGCTTTTGGATGAGAAAATTCTCCACAGCATGAGAAAATCCCACCCAGTTATGAGGTTTATATTCCAGCCCCCTGCCCCCTCAGTGCCATGGCACTTCCCAGACGATGCCCACACTTTTCCAAATGTCCCTTGGAAGGATAGAGGGCCCTTGTTGTAGGCGTCTTAGACAGAGTGACAGAGAATAAAGGAGCAAATGTTTTTCCGAGGGTGATGTTAGAGAAGAACAATAGGACAAGTTCAAGGGCTCTGAAAGCCATCAGAGGAAAGGCCGCATGTGACCCCAGATTCCCCCTTCTAGCCACATCTCTGATCCCCGAATATAGATGTACACATCTTGATTCCCACAATAGGGTATACTTCAAGGATGCAATCAGATGTGTGCAGGGTACCTCTTCCAGCCAGACAAGCAGTACGACGTCTCCTATGACACTGGGGACAAGGCAATTCAGTGTGGCCGCCATGTGGACATCTTCAAGTTCTGGCTGATGTGGAAAGCAAAGGTATGAAAGGGAAAATCCAAGAAATAAAGCAGGAATATAATGTGTACTAACTGGCTGGTGAAGGGAGGCTACGATATATCATAGATAAGTTAATTATGTGTCAAATCAGCTTCTAGATAATTGAACTCTATTTTCTTTGTGAGTGAAATAGCTATGTTACGTCACAGTCTCCTTCAGTTCAGTCTCCTGAGTTTGAATTATCGTGACATTCTCTAAAAGCTTTCTCTTGTAACAACCAAAAATTACACCAACGTTAAGAATCTCTATAGCAATCTTTAGGGGGTGCTAAAATTATTTGGTGTAGATATAAAGAAAGAGATAAAGATAAAACTTCTGCATTACTCTGCAGAATCCTGAATTGCTTTATGAGGCCTCTCATCATGAAATATATATGACAGTTTTAAATTTTGTTTAAGTAATAGCTTCCCCATTATTTGTACTTTATCTACTATTCTGGAAACTGCATTTTAAAAAATGTTTTGGTGATACAGGGACTGGAAACTGTGTACTTTATTGTAAGAAATTCTGTTGCCAGATTGAAGCATGCTGTGTTGGCAGTCATTAACCTGTTCAGTTGTATCTCTGTATATATGGAAAAAATGATTGGAATTTCCCTCAAAATATAAGTAAGGGAAAATATCACCACTTGGCTGTTTTAAAAGTTTTTATACGCTCAAGTAAAGGCAATTTTTTTTTTTTCACAGCTTAACATCACATTGGTTTTATTTACCTACTATGAACTCATTTCAATGATTTCTGTGTTTAAGGCTAGGTCTCCCTAATACCAGAGCAATAAGGTTTTTCAGCAAAGTATCTAGTGAAGTATTTCTTCTGTATGAAATCTTTGGCAGATTATTCGTTTTTTTCCTCATTAAGTCATTTGTCTTAATATGGAGAGTGTCTGATTTTGATTTCTACCACATAGTAATCCCAGATCTTTCAAGCATATGAGCAATAAGAGGAAGAGCATGTTATTTGGAAACACCATAATGACCACATGGCCTGTCACAGTAATTTGTGTCTTCATTTTGCCTAGCAATAACCTCTTGAACTGTCTTCAGGAGGTTTGGCCCGTAGTGCACTGGTTGCAGAGTTGGGATCCTGGCATGGGCTTCATTCCCAGTGGACACTCAGCAGGGACGCCACTTGGGGAGGCTCTTGCTTTGCCAGTATTGGGCTCTGCCCAGGCCCATTAGCTATCCACAAGCCAGCTTTGTGCATCTGCTCTCCTCGTTAACACCAACCCACTCAACAACCCTCATGATGTTGTTAGTGATCAGCCATCCTGGATTTTGAAACTCACGCTCAGCTAGTTTGTCAATAGTTGGAGCTATTACACTCTCAAGGGATGTGCTGAGACCGGTGGCTTCCCCATCTGCCTGCTTGCCTGTCACAGGAAAGAAATAATTCTGTGTTACGTGGAAGGTAGCCTGCCTGGGAGCTTGTGAGGTGGGTTTGGCCAGGATGTATTGCTCGAGAAGACAGGTTCAAAAGCAGAGTCTTTCAAAGTTTCTGTAATAAAGAACCAATTGTTTGTTCTTTCAGCCTATCTGGACCAATACAATCAAAATGAATTACTAGGAAAACGAAAGTTGAAGCTTACAAAGTACAAGCTGCCTTTTAAAAATTAGAGTCAATTGATATAAAATTACTCTATCAAATTGCTTTAGAAGTTTCTTAATGCTGAATCTCAGTTTCTCTCCTCATCCCATTCCAAATCAGTTGCAGTTTGTGGACTGGCCTCTGTCCAGATACAATGCTATGAGTGGCACTGTCCTAAAACAAACCTGAAAAAGGTTTGAGTCCAGGCTGAATAACAAGCAGAAAGCTAAAAGCTCTATTGAGAACAACTGTCCAGAGTCTAGAGCACCCTCGAAAGAGAAAATAGCACCCTTCATTTTATTGCTGTAGAGCTAAGAAGAAGCTGTACATTTGTACATTCCCCTAGACATAGGACAACATAGCCTTCCCAAGTGCCCATCACAGGGAAACACAACTGACTGCCAACTTTTCTCTTTAAAACAGGGCACGGTGGGATTTGAAAATCAGATCAACAAATGCCTAGAACTGGCTGAGTACCTCTATGCCAAGATTAAAAACAGAGAAGAATTTGAGATGGTTTTTGATGGTGAGGTAGGTTGTCGTCATGGACCAGCTACACAGCACTTCCAGAAAAACTACCGAGAGGATCTCTCAAAGCCACATTTTCCACACTGCCCCAAGCTGCTTCTAAATTTTCATTTTTACACACTCTTCATTTAATTCTTGCCATGTTTGTAAACTCTCTTCGGATAGACTGGGGTGACTTTTCTCCTTCAGCTCTTCAAGCCAGCCCTTTGCAGACTAGAGGTCTTACCATGGCCGATCCGAGTCCTTCATCATTCTTGGGTTTGTTTCGAGTTGGACCTCCTTGATAAAGTGGTTCTCAGTTCCAAGAAGTTTAAAGGATGGTTATGTCCTTGCCTCCCAAAAATGGCTCTAAAACGAGGTTCTGCTCTACAAAGATTATGAGGAGAGCCAAACAAAATGGTCTCTGACCTGGGTTCACACCGCAGCTGCACAGTAAAGTATTTGTCACACCAGTGTTCACTGTCTACCATGTGCCAGACTCCACACCAGGGGCTGGGTTATGTAGTATTGGCCAAAATACAGACTATCTCTGTCCTAGTGGTACCCACAGTTGGTGTTTGTCTCTCAGGCAGCCTCAACTGTTAGGAAAACACCCAAGAGTCACCAGATGAGTGCACAAAAGTGCTGAACGTTAAAATCACTGATCTGGTGTTTATCCATCTCACCTGTGGGACTTTACTGATTCTTCACGCTATTTTAAACATTCGACTAGAAGACTGAAACGACGAATTCAGTTTCTAACAAGCCGGTTAGAGGGAGGCCCAGTACTGACAAACAGCGACTAGGCAGGAAACTGAAAAGCTACATTGCTATAAAATAGTGTCAATAAAATTATCTTGAGCATTTTCTATAGATGAGCCACTACAAAGGGCAAGATAGATAACTCTTTTTCCAATTATCTAAATATAAATTTCAACATTTCAGTGTTTAGAGGTGGTGACTGTAGTTAACTAGAAAACTGCCTGTGGGAAATTGCTCTTTTGCCAGCTATGATTGAACAACCCAGGCATTTTTCTTCCTCACCTACATGGATACAACACTGCCTTCTAGACATCCGGGCCTCTGTTTTCAGTCTGAGAAACTTCCCCCAAGTGTGCGTGCTGATGGGTTTGGAAAGTCTTCTCTTAAATTGCCATAATCTGATTTGTTGGTTTCTTTGTTTGCTAAAATCTCTGCAGCCCGAGCACACAAACGTCTGCTTCTGGTATATTCCACAAAGCCTCAGAGGTGTTCCGGACAGCCTTGAGCGACGCGAAAAACTACACAGGGTATGGGTTTGCTTTTTGTCTCACTCAGTGGGAGAGAAATAAAAAATAATGTCTCAAGGTGCCAGTAATGGTGTAAGCCACCTTAAATTGCTTTCTCCTCGGGGCTGTGTTGCCCTCTTGCTACTGGTCAGACCTCTTTATTATGGGGACCCCATGCAAAGCAAGTGAATGCTGTACATATTCCTGGGGATGTTTCACATTAAACTGTATCTGCTGTAATATCTTTTCACTAAGTCCCAGTCTACTCTATTGCTGATTCATTTTAACTGATTTCTGTATCTAGTTTATGTAACATTTAGAGTTGTTGATATTGTGTTTATGTAATATTTCATTCATTCAATCACTGAACAAATGAAGACAGCTAGATACAGTTTTTTGTTTTATTTTTGGAGGGGGGGCTTTTATATCAGTATAATCACAAATAGTAAAAAGCAAATTGGGTCAAACTGTTAAAAAGGCGGTGTGTTAATACCCACTTTGAGTTTTGTTTTGCATTACCAGGTGGCTCCAAAGATCAAAGCCCTAATGATGGAGTCAGGCACAACCATGGTTGGCTACCAGCCTCAGGGGGACAAGGCCAACTTCTTCCGGATGGTCATCTCAAACCCTGCGGCCACCCAGTCTGACATCGACTTCCTCATTGAAGAGATAGAAAGACTGGGCCAGGATCTGTAATTGCTCTTTGCCGAACAGGAATTTATCAGAATTCCCTTTCCCCTGTGGCACTCTAGAACAAACCTAAGTTGCTGAAACACATAGGCCACTTCATTGAAGGAAAATATAATACCTTGAACAATACTTGTTTCAACCCTATTAAGCTTGTTAGTTAGTTAGCAGGAAATACTGTTCTTTTTAAAAAAAATTGCACCTTAGGACTACAGTATATATGTACAGTTATATATACCTCTCTCTATATATATATGTATAGTGAGTGTGGCTTAGTACTAGATCTCAGCATGTCTCCTGCCCCAAGAGAATTCACTTTACTTTCAGCATTTACCGAGGGGCTAGACATGCTGCAAATCAGCTCCCCCAACAACCACAGGAAAGATGGCTTCCAGAATGCTGTGTTCTAGGCACCAAGGGCGACACTGTCGGTGGGAGCTGACCTCTTTGCTAGTGTTTCTCCCATCGGGAGCATTATGGATAAGAAACAGCACTACTAGATGAGGACTGTCATGCCCTCCCATTGGTGCCCTGTTAGGGGAAAACAGTAGCAGTGTCATTCTGACAGGTGTGCCCCTGCTGTACATTCAGAGATTACTTTGTGTAGATGGTGTACATTACTGTTGTCTAACCTGGGTAGGGGGAGACTTGTAGTGATTTCAATGACGGTTTAACTGTGAGTCAATGAAATATTTGCTGATTTATATTCAGAGATTTACCACATTAAAAAGAGGTATCTTGTATTTTCTTCTCATTTGTAATGTATCTTATTTATATATTAATGAAGTAAGTTCTGAATACTGTTTATGGTATTTTTGTGCATTTGTGAGCCAAAGAGAAAAGATTAAAATTAGTGAGACACATATTTATATTAGAGTGCCCTTAAAATAATGATTTAAGCATAAGTGTACTGTCTGACACTGTACATTGAGTCGTGTATATGGAAATTCTCTTACTTCAGTAGCATCTGCTCTTCTCTTGTCCTCTGTCTGGCTGTGTATCTGGTGTTCTTAATGCTTTTCTAGTAACTGTTGAGTAATAACTAGATCTCCTGTAATTTTGTAGTTGTTCATGACCAATCTCTGTGACTCGCTTAGCTGAAACCTAAGGCAATGTTTCTGAAGATCTCTGATAAACCAACCAGTGTCACAACTGTTTTTCGAAGAAACAAAATTCACACTGTGCGTTTTAGAGTATGCAAGAAGAATATAAATAAATATATTCTCCATGGAGAATTTGAACAAAATGTTCCTCTAGTCTGTGCTTCCTATAGAGAGGTTCCCAGTGGTGGTTGGTCGGGTCACCCACAGCCCATTCACTGCCTGTGAACTGACTTTCAATGATAAATCCTTAGGAGAGTGACCCATTGTCCTAGGTTCCTGAACGCCTCGCCTATAAAACCCTTAAATAAAATTGACTATTAATGCCTTGAGGAAGAAGAGGCCATCCTTCTTCCCATTTTCTGATTTTCTTCTTAGAGTTTCATCCATTTACTCAGGTATTTTCTTCTTCAGCATCAGGCACTGAGGTTACAGTAGTACACATGCAGACAAATAGTCCCTCCCGTGATGATCTCAAATCATTTGGCACTGTGGTATCTGCCTGTAAGATCACAGATCTGTTATGCCTTCTTCCTACATATCTTATCCAGTGGTCCCAATTCATTTCCTCTGGAAATATATGTTTGGTGCTGGCTCATTAGGAAATAGGGCTCAGTTTTATGCTATCCTATTAAGGTATAGTAAATACTATCCATCTTATTCATTTGCTAGATGAGTTCGCTATTAGCACATGTAGGGATCAGAGCAGAGTCCTTTCTAATAGCGTACTGATTTCATGTTTAACTACTGCATTGAACCAACTGGACTCCATAGAGAATGATCATGAAGCCACTTTATTCTTTTTCCTACTTCAACTCCTTTCTGCAGCCTGATTTGTTTTCCATGCCCTTATTTGAATTCAGGACAATCATATAGGTTTTCTGAACTCTCAGGCACAAGAGTCTCATTTTAGCAATTAAAGGGCAAGCTCTATAATAAGCAAGCCTTTGAATTGTTAGGCAGTAGAGAGTTCTCTGCTCCCTGTTCTGTCAGAGTGGGCTATGGGTGATGGGGAACGAGGTTCCTGGTTGGCTGGGGTCACTTTCTTCTTTTACTCTTTCAGTTCCTCTCTCTAGCAACTGTATTTGCTCATATAAAGTCAGGTCCAGGCGGAAAAAGTGTTACAGTAACAAACAGAGGCATAGTTTTACACAGCCATTAAATTGTCATTTGGCATCTCGGCCCTTAGCATATGAGATTGTTTTTAAGTGCTTTAGACAGAATGAAGATTTTTTTTTAATTAAAGAAAATTCATTCTTTATGTGTACATTAGGCAGTCTTCTGGGAATTTTGGCAAACCCATTTAGTCATGTGATTGCAACCAGACCAAATCTAGAATAGTTTCATCACCTAAGTAAATTCCACTATGACCCTTTGTACTCAATGTCTCCCTTTCCTTTTCTTTTTCCCTGAGTTATTTTTCCCTCTTTGAGCAGTTTGTTACCCTTTCACAATATTTATTGAAGATTTTGTATCTTATTTACTTTTTCAGTTTCTTACACTAGGGAGGCAATAAGGTATTTACACATGTGAATTTGATTTATTTCACTTACAAGTATGGTCTCAAGTCACATCCATTTACCTATAAAAGCCCCAGTGGAATCCTTCTTTATAGCTGAATAGTATTCCATTGTATAAAAATACCACATATTTTTTAGCCATTCCTCTGTAGATAGGCATTTGAGTTGTTTCCAAGATTTGACTATTACAAATTGTGCTGCTATAAACATGGGTGCACATATATCACTGTGGTATGTTTTCAGTTCTTCTGGGAATATACCTAGAAGCGGAATAACTGGGTCAAGTGAAACTTCCAATTCCAGCATTTTGAGGTACCTCCAGACTGATTTTTACAGTGCTTGCACCAGTCTACACTCCCACCAACAGGACAGAAGAGTTCCTTTTTCCCTACAGCCTCTCCAGCATTTTCTATTGATGGTTTTCTTGATCTTGGCCATTCTTTCTGGAGTGAGATGAAATCTCAATGTTGTGTTACTTTGCATTTCTCTGATGACCAATGATGTTGAACATTTTTTCATGTACTTATTTGTCATTTGTATTTCTGCATCTGAGAAGTGTGTATTTATCTCAGATGCCCATTTTGGGATCAGGTTTTTGAATTTCGGGGGCCTGAATTTATTTAATTCTTTGTATGTTTTAGATAGAAGTCCTTTGTCTGAGGGACAGTTGGCTAAGATATTCCCCATTTCATGGGTTTTCATTTTACTCTGTTGGAGATTTCCTTCGACACCCAAAAACTTTTTAATAAGATGAGATCCCAGTTGTTGATTCTGGAAAGCATTTCCCATGCAGTTTGATTTTTGTTCATGAATTCTCTGCCTACTCTTATGTCTTCAAGATTTCTACCTACTTTGTCTTCCAGAAGATTTAGTGCTTCTGTTTTAATATTTGGATTTTTGATCCATTTTGACTTTATTTTAGTGAATGCTGATAGGCCTGGATCTAGTTTTAGTTTCTGGCATATGGAAAGCCAGTTTTTTTAGCACCACTTATTAAAGAGGCTGTCTTTCTTCCAGTGAACATGTTTGGCCCCTTTGTCAAAGATGAAGTGGCTGAGTGTGTTTGTAGTTGTAGCTGTATCTTCTAATCTATTCCATTGAAAATCTTCAGATCTGTTTTATTCCAGTACCATGCTGATTTTAACACAGTAGCTTTGTAGCATAACTTTAAGTCAGAGATTATGATGCCTCCTGCCTTACCTTTGTTACCCAGATTTGCCTTTGCTGTTCTAGGTCTCTTCTGGTTCCAGATGAATTTTAGGAATGATTTCTCTAGATCTGTGAGGTATGCTAATGGTATTTTGATTGGAATTGCATTAAATCTGCATAACAGTTTTGGGAGAATGGCCATTTTCACGATGTTTGTTCTTCCTATTCATGAACAAGGAACGTCTTTCCATTTTCTGAGAACCTCTTCAATTTCTTTTTTCAGAATACTGTAATTTTAATTGAATAGATCTTTTACTTCCTTTGTTAAATTGATTCCTAAGTATTTCTTTTTTATTTTTTTTTTTGGATGCTATAGTGAAGGGTGTGGTTTCTCAGTTCTCTCTCAGTGAGTTCATTGTTTGTGTACAGGAATGCTATTGATTTTTGAATGTTGACCTTGTATCCAGTAACATTACTGAATTTGGTTATTACATCTAGAAGTCTTTCAATGGAGTTTTGGGGGTCTTCTATGTAGGGTATCATGTCATCTGCAAATAGTAATTTAACTTCTTCCATTCCTATCCTTATTCCTTTTATTTCTCTCTCTTGTTTAATTACTCTGGCTAATGTTTCCAGGACTATATTGAATAAGAGTGGCGATAGTGGACATCCTTGTCTTGTTCCTAATTTTAGAGTGAAAGCTTTCAAATTTTGACCATGTAATATGATGCTGGCTGTTGGTTTATCATAGATAGCTTTTATCAGATTGAGGTAAAGACCAGTGATTACGATTTTCCGTAGGGTTCTTATTATGAATGAGTGTTGAATTTTGTCAAAAACCTTTTTTGCATCTATTGAAATGATCATGTGATTCTTGATTTGCATATGTTGAACCATCCCTGCATTCCTGGGATGAATCCCACTTCGTTGTGGTGTGCAATCTTCTTGATGACTTGCTGCATTCTATTTGCCAGTATTTTATTAAGGATTTTTGCATCTATGTTCATTAGGGAGATTGGCCTGTAGTTCTCTTTTCGTTGGGTCTTTCTCTGGTTTTGGTATTAGGGTAATACTTGCTTCCAGGAATGAGTTAGGGAGAATTGCTTCGCTTTCAATTTCATTGAAGAGTTTGAGGAGTGTTGGTATTAAGTCTTCCCTAAATTTCTTGTAGAATTCAGTGGTGAATCCATCAGGGCTCAGGCTTTTCTTTGTTGGTAGGGTCCTAATTACATTTTCAATTTCATTAGCTGAAATTGGGTTATTCAGCAGTTTTACATCTTCTTGATTCAGCTTTAGTAATTCGTATGTTTCTAGGAATCCGTCCATTTCTTCTGTGTTATTGAATCTATGTGAGTAAAGGTTTTCAAAGTAGGTGTTGATGATCTTCTGTATTTCCACAGGGTCTGTAGTGATTTCACCCTTTTCATTTCTTATTGCATGAATCTGAGATTTTTCTTTCCTCTTTTTGATAAGGTTGGCTAGGGGTTTATCAATTTTATTTACTCTTTCAAAGAACCAACTCTTCGATTCATTAATTCTTTGTATTGTTTTCTTAGTTTCAATTGCATTAATTTCTGCTCTATTCTTGATAATTTCCTCCCTTCTTTGGGCTCTGAACTTGACTTGCTCTTCTTTTTCTAGAAGTTTGAGGTTCAGCATTAGGTTGTTTATGTGTGTTCTTTCCGTTTTTCTAACGTGGGAGTTTAGTGCTAAAAATTTCCCTCTGAGGACTGCTTTCATTGTGTCCCACAGGTTCTGGTAATTTGTATTTGCATTTTCACTCGATTGTAGATATTGTTTAATTTCTTCTTTAACTTCTTCTGTGATCCATTGGTTGTTTAGGAGAGTATTATTTAATTTCCATGTCTTTATGCAGTTATTGTAGGTTGTTTTGTCATTCATTTCAAATTTTACTGTGCTATGGTCAGATAATATGCATGGAATTATTTCAGTTCCTTTGCATTTACTTAAGCATGTTTTGTAGACCAGTATATGATCTATTTTAGAGAATGACCCATGCGCAGCTGAGAAGAATGTGTATTCTGATGTTGATGGGTGGAATACTCAGTACACATCTACTAGGTCCATTTGTTCACAAGTTTGATTCAGTTCTGTTATTTCTTTGCTGATTTTTTGTTTGGTTGATCTATCTCTCTGTGAGAGTGGGGTGTTAAGGTCCCCTATTATAACTGTATTATTCTTTACTTGGTTTTTCATGTTTGTTAAGAATTGTCTTACATAGTTGGGTGCTCCCATATTCAGTGCATATATATTTATGATTGTAATCTCTTCCTCTTGAAGTTTTCCCCTAACAAGTATGTAGTGACCTTCTTTATCTCTTTTGACCATTTTCGGTTTGAAGTTCACATTGTCTGCAAACATAATAGCTACTCCTGCTTTTTTCTGAGTTCCTGTTACATGCAGTATTGTTTTCCAGCCTTTGATTTTTAGTCTGTGAATTTCCTTTTGAGTTAAATGTGTTTCTTGTACACAGCATATTTTTGGATTTTGTTTCTTAACCCACTCTGCCAGTCTGTTTCTTTTTATTGGTGAGTTGAGACCATTTACATTGATTGATATAACTGATATGTACTGACTTATCACTGTCACGTTATCTTTCTGTTGTTGGTTTTCTACTTTTTCTGTTCAATTGTTTTCCCTGCTTAGTGGTTTCCTTTTGCTGTTGTTCTTGGGACTGTAGTTATGTTTGTCTCTTTCTAGAGTGTCTTTCAGTACTCTTTGTAGTGTTGGCTTGGTGGCCATGAATTTCTTCAGTTGTTCTTTGTCATGGAAGTATCTTATTTCTCCATCAGTTTTTAAAGATAGTTTTGCACCATACATCAATCTGGGTTGAAAGTTGTTTTCTTTCAGGATTTGAAATACTTCACTCCAAGCTCTTCTTGACTTAAATGTTTGTGTTGAGAAGTCTGCCATGATTCTGCTAGGCTTTCCTTCGTAGGTGATCTGTTTGTTTTCTCTGACAGCTTTTAGTATTTTGTTCTTGTGCTGTATTTCTGATACCTTAATTATTATATGCCTGGGTGAAGATTTATTTTGGTTGTGGTTAATTGGGGTGCTGTATGCCTTGCTTATCTGTATATCAGATTCTATTCCCATGTCTGGAAAATTTTCTGCTATTATTTCTGTGAATAATCTTTGCAGGTCATCAGTATTGACCCCTTCTTTTTCATTGATGCCTATTAATCATATGTTATTTCTCTTGGCATCATCTTGCAGCTGTTGAATTGTTGTTTCTTGGTTCCTTACTATTTTTAAGAGATCTTTTCTCTCGTGGTCATAAGCTCCCATGCTGTCTTCAAGGTCTGAGATTCTGTCTTCAGCTTCATTCAAGCAGTTTTTCAAACTTTCCATGGAATTTTTCATTTCCTGAATTTCCCTTTGAATCTGTTTCATGCATTGTATTTGTGTCTTATATTGTTCACTCAAAGTTTCCATCATTTTCTTATGTTCTTCTATTTTTCTATCTTGCTCTTCTTTAGATACACACATTTCTTTCATAATGATTGTCATTTCATTTTTTAGCTGAGAGATTATTTCTGATTTGAGTTTCTCTATAGCTTCATGGAGCTGTTTCTTTGCTGCATTTGCTATTATTTTAGGAAGTTCAGTTGTGTGACTCCCAGTGTCTTCCATTCCAGTGTCTCTTGGGTTTGTTCTCAGTGGGCTGGAGGATTGAGACTGCCTCTTGGTCTTTAGTTTTGTCATTTTCTTCTGGGACCTGTGTGGCTCTGTGTCCTGCTAGGCTGACCAGGCATTCCCCTGGTGGGTTGTGCTGAGTTGCAGGACCAGGTAGAGCTGGATCCTCTACGTGATTAGTGAGGGTGCACTCCTGGAGTGTGCTGCTGAAGTCTCCGCTTTACTGGGTGGGGGCCAAGACCTCTGGGACCCAGGCGGCTAGGCAGAGCATACCCCAGAGTGTAGCACCACCCAGACCCTGAGTCTGGCTGCAAGGAGTTCAGAGCCTCTGGAGCACTGGGCAAGCCTGGGACAGTCCCAGGCCTACAATGCTGGGGCCTTGCTCCTGGCTGGGTGGGCCCGCAACCTCTAGGACCCACCACACTGGCTGCACCCCTGAACAATGGAGCTCATGCCCTGTGCTCTGATGGGCAGAGCCCAAGCTCTCCAAGGCCCTGAAGCTACACTGGCCAGTCCATGATGAGCAGCTCTGGGGTTCTGGGCTGGGCTGGACTCAGTACCTCTGTGTCCTGTGAGGCTGGCCAGGTGTTCCCCTGGTAGGTTGCACTGAGTTGCAACACTGGGTAGAGCTGGATCCTCTGCGAAGCTAGTGAGGGTGCACTCCTGGAGTGTGCTGCTGAAGCCTCCACCTTACTGGGTGGGGGCCGAGATCTCCAGGACCCAGGTGGCTAGGTGGAGTGTCTGCTCTGATATTTATGATTTCCATCCTTAAACTTAGGTTTATATTGCTCTTGTTTTTTGGATATCTTGAGGCTCATCATTAGGTTATTTGAACTGACTCTACTTTTCCAAAGTGAGCATCAACTGCAATAAGCTTCCCTCTTAGTACTGCTTTCATTGTATCCTGTAGGTTTCAGTGAGTTGTACCAGAATTACCATTTGATTCCAGAAATCATTTGACTTCTTTGATTTCTTCTGTGACACACTGGGTGTTCTGCAGTGTTACTATGTTTCCAGATGCTTGTAAGTTTTCTGGGTTTTTGTGTGTGTGTGTGTGTGCGTGATTGCTTTCTAGTTTCAGTACACAATGATCTGATAGTGTATATGAAATGATTTTGATTATTTGGTGTCTTTTTAAGCAGGTTTCATGGATTAGTATGTGGTCCATTTTGGAGAAAGTTCCATGAACTGCTGAGAATAATGTGTATTCAGTTGTAGTAGTTTAGAATACTCTGTAGATACTTATTAAATCAATTTGTTCAAACATGTGGTTCAGTTCTGGTATTTCTTTGTTGAGTCTTCATTTTTTTGAACTCTCTGCGAAAGTGGGGTGTTGAAATCACCCACGATGATTGTATTAGTGTTTATTTGATCTTTTACATCCAGCAACATTTGTTTTATGAAGTTGCATGCTCCAGTACTTGGTGCATATATATTTACAAGTGTTATCTCTTCCTGTTTGATTGTTCCCTTAGCTAGCATGCAGTAAGCTTCTTTGTCTCTTCTGATCAATTTTAGCTTCCAGTTTACTTTGAGAGTAAACTGCTGCTCCTATTTGGGTTTGGGTGAATGAAATCTTGTTTTCCATCATTTGATTTGTAATCTATGAATCTTTTTTTTCTTAGACAAATTTCTAGAATGCAACAGACTGTTAGAGTCTGGTTTTTGATCCATTCTACAAATCTATGTCTCTTAATTGGGGATTTGAAGCCATTAACATTGAGAGCTATTACTGAAAGTTATTGGTTTATTCCTGTCATTTCATTCTTTTTCTGATAAAGACTCTTATTTTTCTTTTTTGGTTTATCTAGTTGCCTCGCTTGATTTACTCATTCCATTTGAATTTGTGGTTTTCTTGGCTTCACTGTCTCTAAGATCCTCTTGAGTATTTTTTGGAGTGCTATCTTGGTGTTCCTGTATCTCCTAAATTGCTCTTTTTCATGGAATCCCATTATGTCTCCATCTATTTGGAAAGAAAGTTTTGCATGCTATGTTAATATGGGTTGGAAGTTGCTTTTAGGGATTGAAATCCTCCTTTCTAGGCTCGTCTGTGCTTTAAAGTTTGTGTTGAGAAGTCTGCTGTATTCCTAATGGTTTTACCTTTATACATGATTTTTTTTTTTTTGCTTTCCTCTGACTGACTTTAAGATTCTGTCTTTTCATTGGATGTCTGAGATTTTGACTAAGATGTGTCATGGGGAGTTTTCTTTTTCACTGTGGTTAGTTGTGGCTCTATAAGTTTTGCTTACCTTATGTTAAAATCTTTCCTCATACTTGGAAAGTTTTCTATTATGATTTCTGTCAACAGATTTTTATTCCAGGCTAACTCTAGTTAGCCTTCTGTTGGTCTCCTTAGCATCATCTAGTAGCTGTTGGATTAAATTTTCTTTTCCTCTTATCACTTTTAAGGCTTCTCTGGATAATTTATCTTGAATTACCATTTTGTCCTTGATTTCAGAAACTTTGTCTTCACATTGGTCATTTCTGAAATTCATGAATTCTATGCAATTTTTGTTTCTGGTATTTCTGTCTCACACCTTTTTGTGAGGTCTGTATCTTTGGTGTTTGTCATTCATGTTTTAGACTATTTTGGTCAGCTCTTACAGTTTTTTGTTTCTCCCACATCCACATTAAATCACTTTATATGATAGTCCCATGAACTTTTGGGTCATGTCCTCTTTGAATTTGCTGAGTTTCTTTACCTCTTCTTTAATCAACATGTAAAGCTCTACTATCTCATGACTGTTTTCCTCTCTTTTGATGCCCCCTGGATCTGCCATTGGAGAAAGGGGAGATCATGATGGCCTTTTGTTGCCTACTTCCTCATATTCCTCAGGGGAGGGAGGCTGAGGTTGGGGTCGAGTAGAATGAAGAGAGATTGTAGTTGACGTGAACACCTTTTAAGCTAGATTCTGCCTTTCAGTGATGTGTTCACAGTTTTATTTATCCAACTGATAGGGCTTGTCCCTTCAGCCATTCAATTTAAATGGTTTGGGCCCTGTCACTGTGTTGTGAGGAATTACTATTGGCTATAACAGCATCAGCAGATCTGATCACACATCACTTGCATTTACATTTTCATCCTTTATCAATGCCTTTAAAACTTATACTATATTACTGCTAGCATTACTGTCATATGGAAGGAGAAGGGTAGGGATGAGATGGACAGAGGGGTGAAAGAGGGGTATAAATCAGTCAGAGGAGAATAGTAGAAATAATAACAGGTAAAAACGATAGGAGGATCAGACTCTGCTGGAGATCTTTAATAGTTGGTGTAAAGGGTTAGTGTTAAAGGTTTAAAAGTTATCTGTGGGAGTGGAGGATATAGGAGGGGAAGGTATAATTCAGGATTGAGGAAAGCTGTGAGATTATCAGAACCTACTGATCTATTTGTTCACTTGAAAGGTGGATAAGAGGGCCAGGGACTTAGCTCAGTGGCATAAGTGCCTGCCTGGCAAGTACGAGGTTGTGAGTTGGATCCCCAGTACCCCCGCAAAAAAAGAAAGATGGAGAAGAGGCAAGGAAAAACAAGGGGAGAGGTAAGGTAAGAAAGAGCAGAAAGAATAGAAGGAAAAACAGAAGACTAGATACAAGAGAAAATACAAATGACTGGGAGTGAGCAAAATACAGGGGAAAATCCTGAAGAATTTAAAAAGTGAGAGAAACAAGAAAAAATAAGAAAATAGAATTTATATAGAAGCTGCATTTTCGAAGAATCTTCTCTGATTATCTCTGATGTGACTCCTGCTCTAGTCAGCCATATTGGTTCCTCTAGATTTATCTTGGGTGAATTGCCTAATAGCTGGATTTTGTCATTTTTTTCCATCTGACTATTTGTATATTTTAACTGAAGGATGTCATACATATCACTCATTGTGATTACTGATATATTTGGATTTAATTCAGCCACCTTAATTTGTATCATGTATTCTACTTTTTCTGACTTTTTTTTCCTCCTTTCTCATTCAAAGATTTGGACTAATTTCTTTTTACTTTTGGTTTCTGTTGTTTTCCTGTCCTCTCCCTCTCTTCACAAGTCATACTCTCTGATTTTCTTTTTAACTTAAGTATACTAGCACAAATTATTTATCAATGCACAATAGTTTTACTGCTTTTATGCTAAAACCTTAGAATCCTTTTATTCCAGTCATCTTCTTCCTCATCTGCAAGGCAATGTTATCCAGTACTTGAAGTCTGTCTTTTTGAATCCCACAATTTTATATTAATAATTTTATTTGGTTGATTTTTTGCAGAGATATACCCACATATTTACCATAACCTTTATGCATGATTTCTTCTTATATGTCAGAACTTCCATTTGGGGCATTTTCTTTTTCCTTGATCTGCATGTATTTAACTTTCCTTTATTGAAGCCTATGATCAGTCTGTCTCTTAGAGCAGGCTCTCTAACCACGTCTCAAGCTCCATTTGTGCTTTAGTTTGCAGCACTGTGATTCAAATGATTTGCTGCCTTAAGCAAGAAAGGTAAAAGTTACCTTTCCCATCTTTAAGGCAGACTTTGTTAAGCAGGAAATGTTCCAACCACACCAAAGGGCTCTGCTTTTAGTCATTATGGGATTCTGTTATCTCTTATACATGAAAGAAACCAGATG